>CAKAOH010003789.1:55283-109522 GCA_916701665.1 Sebastiscus tertius
TCCCCCCCCCCCCCCCCCCCCCCCACCCTCCCGAAGCCCATTTACCTTCTGCTGCCGTAGGGTTCAATGGACGTTTAAAAGGCAGGAACCGATGCCAAGTATTTCAGATTGAAGTTGCTGACTGCTGGTATTTTGTGCTGATATTCAATATCTTTCAAATTGGCCAATTTCATGGCAAAAAAATATTTCTAATAGTCAAAAGATTGTGCAGAGCCCAGCAGGTGATAAGGTGGGGAGTTTGGGGTTCGACATGTAATGTTGTCAGTGTTGTCGTTTTTTGATTCTACCGCTACGGGGAGCCAACGTTGCAAAGTTTCATAATGAAGCGAAAATATTTTTGCAATTCTCTTCAGAAAATCCTGTGATTCAGGTGCGACGCTCGCTGATGGAAGCGTCCTGAACGGCGCTCCAACCCCCGCCACCTTAAACAAAGTCCAACCAAAAGTAAGGTGGTTTGTAAATTAACATAAATAAATAAAATGCACTGGCACTGGGTGGCCCTCGTAGGGCACATTTGCTCTGTGGCAGTGCGCCGTGACCAGCTCTAGGTCGACTTGGAAAGGCCTGGGTTGAAGGTGGCTCGCAGGTTTCGGCCGTGAGCTTTACAGCACCCCTCACCCAGACCTCGCCACTTTCAAAGGGCCTTGAACTTAGTACTTGCTACTCCCTCTCTTCCATGCGGGCAGGGGGCTACTCCAGGCGCGACTGTCAACTGGGGCGGACTGTCCTGAGTGCATCAGGGAGTCTGCGGCGATGCCAACCCGTCTCGTTTACCACGCTTTGTGGGTGTGACTGTTTTTGCCGTGTCATCACCATTCATATCTATCAGGGCTGTCCCGAAAGCCATTTTTTTGGGCTTCGAAGCTTCGGCGAGAAATATTCGAAGGTATCTGGATGCTGCCACACTACTGTACACACCTGCACCTCTACACATAACAAGCAACAATATCCACCTGAGAATAACTAATAATAACTGAATAATGTTGTGGGATTATTCCGTATATCATGGGCTATTTTGGGATTTATACGTTATTATTACATACTTATATATATATGTATAAAAAACAAAGCATTCAAATAATGATTTTCTGGTCGATTATCATGACAACGGTCGAAGCTTCAAAGCATTGGGGTCAGCCCTAATATCTATACAACCTATGAGTTTATTAAATTGTTTAGCAGAGCACAAAGTTCTTCATAGAGAGTAGCCTCTCTCTAGCTTTGCTCTCAAAGTGCACCAGATTGATGCATTCAACTTTAAAATGTCCAAAATTCATGCCTCCGTCGAATTTTTTTGTTGTAGTATGTTTTGGAAAATACACTTAAGGAAGGTTTTCAACCTTTTCACAGGATAAAAATGAATAGATGGAAATTTTCGGGGAAAAAGTCATCCTCTCAGGCGTGAACGCCACCACTCTGCCACTTTGTGATTTTTAATAAAACGCCTCTCTTAGCTTGTTATAAGTGGACTGATATATTTGTCCACTGAAGCCTCCCTCCACTGTGTTAGAAGCCACTTTAAAGGCCCGCATGCCTCGCGTGTTCACTGGCATGTGAGTCGGTATCGTATATGGACGCATGTATGTACCCTATGCGCCTGGTGTATGTCACATGGCAGGTGATACTGGGGGGGTGGGGGAGGTGAGTGGTGATAAAGTGTGTGGGTGGATGTAATTAGACCGTCCCTGATGCCCGGGGGGATTGTGTGGGTGTGTGGGGCACAAAGAGCATTTAAAAGTGTGTGTTTTTTTTTTATTAGCCACTCTCCCGCCTTGCATTCAACCTCAGGGAGATTATAGAGCGTTTCCCACGTTTAAATGAAGGTTTGAGTAAACAGGCAGCCATAGTAGATCAGTGGAGCATGCAGGAACCAATACTGTCTCCTCTATTTACCTCGTGTATTCAGAAGTAGCCTGGCTAAACTGCGCTGGAGGATTGAGTTCAGCAATTTGTGATTTCTCTTTTGTGAAAGCGGTCGTACTCAGTGTGTGTTTGTGCAGTTCGGTGCCCCTGGTGAATCGGCATCGGTGGCCATATCAGCTGTTTTCTGCACAATGCGGCGTTTGACAGAGGTCGGAGCGTCTCGTGTGGCGATAATGGCCCGCTAAAACCGACGTCAGCTTCCCATTCCCCCCCCCCCCCCCGAACAGCCCCTTTTGAAAGACGTGTGATTCTCCACCTTCAAACGCCGGCGCTTAGGCGAGGGCACTGTAATTTGCCACTGAGAAGCCGAAACATGAGGTGTCTTTTGAGCCATTGATTCCTGTTGGCCTGATCCTTTTTTCAGCGGCAAGAAGGGAACAAGAGGATGGAAAAAAAAAAAAAACACGAGGGCGAAGCCGCTCCTGGAGATGAAACACAAACATCTGCTGCATTTTCAGATGTTGTAACGCTTGTGTGTGCATGGATGTGTAGCGTAGCTGCTCATCCATGCATGCATGTACGCCCAGCAGTGCTCTTCTATATTCTGTAATAACCCGCCACGAGGCAGGGGGAGAGGAGAATGGCCTCTCGACCCCTGTAGAAAGTGACGGAGGGAGGGCGGGAGGATGCTGGGGCCTAACGTGGCTTCATTCCTCCGAGCCGCCGCTGATCAAACGGGTTTGATGGCTTTGGCAGAGGGAAAAACCGAAGGCACCACTGGAAAGACATTAACACAAGCGGGGAAAGAACCTTAAAGGAGCGGAGCGGCAATCTCCACTGTTTGGCTCATTTCCCTCAGCAGTCAGCACAGATCTATTTTACAATGTCCCAGACCATTTCCCGCTCGGGATGCTCAGCCCGTGTGATCTCCCTGCGTGTTTGGATGCGTGTGTGATCAAGGCCCCCCTTAAGTCAGCCTAATTTGTATAATTGAAAACAGTCATCTGATGTGTAGTTCAAAGGTAGACAGCGGCAGCACTAAGATGTCACCCAGCGATGCATGAATTAGCACCTTCGCTAGCAGCCCAAAGTGCCAAGGCGGCGAGGCTATGAAGCATCGCCACTTCAAATGTTTTATTTAGCTGCTCAAATATAGATGATTGCAAGAAAAATGTTTGTATTTGGCTGCTTCTAAAATGAGCTGTTGGGTGGTGATTTTTACTTTCTAGGTTAAATTAATGCTCAGAAAGTTCTGTGACTCTTAAACTTAAGGGACCCTTAAAAATTGTATTGGAGAGAATAAAATAAATCCAGCTAGGAGCAGCACAGTTTTATTTGTCTCTTGACATTTTAAAGGTATATTTTGGAGGTACAGTTTTCATCCGACCATAGCAAAAAAAAATCTCAAATATCTCACTTTGAAACAAAAGTCTTATTTTTTTTTTTTTCCCTCTGCCAGGCACAATGATTTAAACTCAACGCATCCAGCGACTTGCTCCCAGTTATCGAAGCTGCTGCCTGATAAGAGCCGCCAAACCTATTTTTCAGCTAAACCCAGAGACATCATTTTTGTTTTCACATATTATTGCTGCAGTTTGATGGAGTAATCTGTCATGTGGGATTGCTGATAGGGAGGCAGCAACACTGTGGTCCTCTAGCTGAGTGATTGAGCAAAGGGGCTAAACGTTGCCGCAGCGGAGGGTTTGATTCCCCCTCCTGGGCCACCAGGATGAGAATATCTAAACCTGCTGTAGTTTAAGGCTCTGCATAAACATTTCTACTAAAACAGAAGGTGATAATAACAGATAATTTGCCAAATATTGTGATCATTCTCATCATTTAAACTTGCAGTGCTCGATTGCTTGGCCTCTGGCGTTGATGCTTGCAGCTTTTCTCAAGAACCGCTCATCCAAATAACTTCACACTTGATGTTGCACGTCCTTGGGTCCTCGGCAATAGACCCGCCAAATGTGACGTCAACCGAAAGAACGGTTGTAAAGAAACTCGAAGGACACACGGACAGAGACTCTCCTTCCATTTTAGTTAGATTAGTCTTGATAATTTGAGGACCACAATTGTTCAGTTTCTTACAGTTTATTTTATTAAAGTGGAACATTAATGGTTCATATTGATCTATCAAGTGCTGCAGGAATGAGTCCTAAAACCCGTAAATGACGCCCAAAAACCAAGATGGCGACGGCCAAAATGCCGAATTCGAGGCTTCAAAATTGTAGTCCACAATCCAATAGGTGACATCATGGTGACTATGTCCACTTCTTATATACAGTCTATGCTTAAGGCCCTTGTGACTTCATATTGTGCTGTCCAAACAGACACATTTTCAATCAAATTAGCCAAAACCATTCAACCACCAGTAAGAATGAAGCTTTCAGGGACTGTTGGAGATTTTGCTATCCTTGGGCAGTTTGTTGCTAATCCAGCCTTGGTTACTATTGGCAATGAGTGAAACACGTTATTCATGCCAGTGACGATAAAGGATCCTTGATTATGTTGATTTTCACGAGCTGAGTGCGCAGTTTCAATCTGAAACATTTTGCAAAAATCATTTCCTGAAAAACAAAAAACAGCCGTGCAATTACACACAATTACACGTGCAATATGTGTTTGAATGATAATGATCCGGTAACGGTAGTGTCTGTTATTACAACAAAAGAAATCAGTCCAAAGAGGTTTGGAACTGAGTTTATCAAGTAACCATTACAGACAGATTACACATGAATCACCATCTGGGGGATTTATAAACCATAAATCCAAGGCTATTTGAAAAATGGCCAAGCCTTTGTATATATACAGTGTGTGTGTATGTGTGTGTGTGTGTTTGTGTGTGAGTGCACGGCCTCTGGGCACATTGTGATGCCGTTTTGGACGGCTGCCCTCATTCTGATGTCCCTATCGACTCCCTGGCCTACATGGCCAAGTACAGGCCTGTTTTCCACTGCAGGTCGATACAGACGCAGTGCTGAGGGGACAGCCCGAGGCTTACACACAAAAACACACACACACACACACACACAGATGCTTGCACTTAAACACTTACAAGCATGGAAACACAATCGTATCCCCGAGGTTCAAGCAGTTCGCGCGTTGCTCAAAACAGCGGCGGAGTAGGCGAGGGATTAATCTGTTACTGCATGTTCTGACGGGATTTCCAGATTAACGCGTTTGAATCCACACATGTGTGATACGGTCAGTTATTAGGGGTCAACTGCTGATGAGCATTTTTTGGATTGAAGCTGATAATCACAGATGTATTCAGCATTTTCTTTTCGAATGTTCAGTATAATTGCCTGTGAAGCGACATTTAAAGGGTCACAGTGACACCTGTGGCTGTCAAATCAACGACAGTCCAACGTCCGTCCTGTTGCTCGCGCTTGTGCTCGCACTACGTAGATGCAAGCGAGCGTCAGTCAAAACAGTGAGGAGACACACACGAGACTGAACGTGATTGACAGCTAAAACCACAATATCACTATATTTTTCACATACTTGGCAGTAATGTTAGCTGACCAGACAAAGGTCCCTCCACGAATCAAAGTTTTCCTTGTTGACTTCTTGTGCTTCTGTGGAGTTTGTGTTGGAGTCCGACTTGTGGTGGGGGCTGGTCATTTATTGGGGTTAGCGGACTCCATTTCTAACCGAATGTTAGCTGTTGTTGCACACTGTTAGCCCTGTAGCCGAGCTGAAGAGAGTAAAGTTACTTGTGAGCATGCATGGCGTCACATCCGCTGGATTTTCATGGAAAAAACAGCCCGCAATCTTCACATTAAACGCAGTCTACAGGCTGATAGAGGAAACCCAGAAAGTCGTGGAAGGTCTCATCTTTTAGGTGTAAAAACTTACATACAGTCCCTTTAAAGGAATCTATTTTCTAGGCATCAGATACTCGCTGCCTGTGAGGATTGGAGCATTTGTAGCTTGCTCCTTTTTGGAGGACAGCAGGTGTAGTCAGCTTGGACTCACAGCAGTTACAATGGATCCAAATGGTGACCCTGAGTCATGGCACTCCACTTTGCCCGGTAACACCAGTGCTTTCTGTTCATTTTCATTTTTTAATTTCAAAATCTGTTAAAGGATAAACCCCTTCTTGTTTTCAAGGGGGTCCTCAGGCACAAAACATAGAAGTTAACAAACATTTAAGCACATGAATAATAATAATGATAATAATTTAAACAATTTATACACACATAACATATATATATATATACACATAAAAAGGCTCTCCCTCCATCCCATCCCAGACCACACCAACATAATATGAAAACAATTAACATGATAATAGAATAAAATGATGTCAAAGTACTTTATAAACTGAAAATGAAAGTAAATATAATAAAAAAAAATAGATTTAAGATGAACAAGTAAAGAAGTTTTGAATTTGTGGAAAGATCAAACTTTTAAGTCTCTCAGCCCGAGCCAAGGTAACCCCCGATGACATCACTATGACATCATCCGGGGGTTATTTATTAGATTTGAGAGAGCTCCTCCAGAACCACAACTGTTTTCTCCGGCTGAGTGGTATTCCTCCAGACGTGTAAACTGAGCTTCATGTGTAAAATTGGTGAAGTGCTCCAAGCACCCGGAGTAACGGAGAGTGATTATATGAAGCTCAAAAGATAGATTTTTTTTTTTTTTTTTTTTTGGCGTGAAGTATATTAACTGTAGAATCATCGACATTCACAGCCCATTTTCTCAAAGCTGTGCTGCCCGGCTCGGGAAGAATAAAATTCAGACTGATGGAGATTAACGCGCTGCTTGTTCTTCCTCTTTCCTCCCGTGTTCCTCTCCTCTCCGGGCTCTCTCCTCCCTCCTTCCTCTCTCTCTCTCTCTCTTCACCCTAACAGCTAGAGCAGTTATTACTACTTAAAGTACTGCACTTGCTGACAGGGAGGTTCGTGGTTGTGTATGTATGTGTGTGTGTGTGTGTGTGTATGTGCTGTAAAACACTGGTCTGATGGCTCCCGTGGGTATTTCAGAAGCTGCAGTCGCTTCTCTAAAGTTCAAGCAATTACATTTTCCGACCGGGTGCCATTTGCCAAACAGTCTCTGGCTGTATGTGTGTGTGTGAGTGTGTATGTGTTTGCTCATATGGGCATCTGTGTTTGTTTATTATATATGTGGCTTTTCTGTTTAAAATAATATGCTGTATCTTATATACGTAAAGATCCTCAGTCAAGTACAGGAAACAGAGCTGCTGAAGGTGTGTAGGTTGGATAAATATGCAAATACACAATGACCGAGGTTAAATCGGCTCACTTACACTTTGTGTAGCTTGAAATCTACAGTTTGTTTCATATTTATTGCAGAGTATTAGTGGGTGGACTGGAGAGTAAAATGAATAATACTACTAAGGCTGAAATTAATGATTAGTTTTCATTATAAATTAAGCTGCTAATGATTTACAGATTCAAGGTTTATTAATCTAGAAAATGTCAAAAAAATAATGAGAAATGCACCGTGAGTTCTTCAAGTAAGTGACAGTCTAAAGGCTACATCCATACTGATACGTTTTCATTTTAAAACGGCGTCCAGACGACAGTTTAGGGCTGTTTCCGAATTAATCTCCGTCCATACTGCCACGCCTGAAAACGTGTATCACATGACCATTCACGTACACTCGGCATGCCGGTGTAAACAGGAAGCAGCACGGTTGGTTGTTCAGTTGCAGTAAATACGAAAAGGCGAGGTTGATGTTGTTATTACTATAGAGAAGGGTCACGTGACGGGGTGTGGCGAATCAGGGAAGGACACGTCGTGACTGATAAGACCCGATCAAGAAGCAAACGTGGGTGTCCACGTCATCGTTTTCAAAGGTCTCCGTTTCTGTCCGTACAGACTGAAAAGCTACCCTGGTGTGTAAAGACTTTTAAACCCCAAAAACATTCAAATTACAATCATATAAAACAAAGAAAAGATGACAAATCTCATATTTGAAAAGCAGGAACCAGCCAATGTTTGTCATATCTGATTGAACATAGAGAATGAATCAATTCTATCAACTCTATCAATCAATAATACATTATTTTATTGAGAGAACTAGATATGACATACTACTAAAAGTCATTTCAGGGTTATAAGATCAAGCTGTGTTACTGGCCAGATCTGTGGATCTAAAACAGTGGATTCAGCTGTAAAGTGAGGTTTTAAGTGCAGTAATGCAGCACTGGGTCAGTGTACTGTGGGTAGGCAGAGTGATGTGTTTGGCATGCTGCAGTAGATGTGTACATGACTGGAATGTGTCTGAGCAGCAGGTTTCGTGTCGGCCTGGTGTAGAATTACAGACTAGGATTGCACCAATATGTGCTGTTAAAGGCCAACGCAGATAACTTTGGGATTGAAGACGCCAATGAGCAATGTTTTAGTTTTATGTATTCGCCAAAGATATCGCAGAAAAGTAAACAGAGTCTGAGATAGAAGGTTATTCTGGTCGGGTTGCAGCGTGAAAGCGTGTGCATGTAACACTGCAACTTAAGATGGTGATGACGAAGCATATTTTTGCGTACTGTACTTGCATGAAATCGGATTTAATTGTCATGTGAGAAGTGTTTCAGTTGTAATTGAAACCCAGTGTGAATCAGTACCCATACACATGAACGTTGTGTTTCCTGCTGCGAGAAGACGCTGAATAAGAAAGTCTTCATTTTAGAAAGTGAAGATAAAAACTGGTAGTAAAGTCAGTCTCTTTAAAACTGCAACAATATTTCTATATAAAAGTATTAGTTTTGGTTCACACTCATCACTTTCATGAACCCTGCTTCTAGATGCAGCTGTTTTTAGCGAAAAGGCAGTGAACAAAAAGCAGACGGACACAATTAGTGCAGCTAAAGAGAGATATTTCCCTGGTGGAGACCAAAAACAGAGCTAAAAGAGAGAGAATATTGCACTCACATTGGTACAGAAATATGACAAATTAAACAAATTAAGAGGTCAAAAAATCAGTAGGTATAAGAACATAAAAAAAGGAAAAGAAAATATCTAAACCATACAGATTGTTTGCTTTGGAAACGGTATTTTTAGAATCAAATTTTCACCCGACAAAATAAACTCCCCGAAAATAAAAATAATGAATCAGACTAAAAACGGTAGATTCTAACTTATTGTTTCAGTTTCATTCCGACAACATAAAGTTAACATTAAACAACATGAACGATGTGGAGATAAAAGCCTAGTCCGTTGAGCTAGCTAGCTACTTTAGCTTTGAAGTTGTTGGAAGAAGTGCTAGAAAGAGGTAGGCTAGCAGTTTCCCCCAGCTTCCAGTCTTTGTGCTAGGCTAAGCTAATCACATCCTGGATCTATCTATAGCTGTGTCCATTCACACATTTTTATCGCATTAGAAAAGCTGTATGGAAACATAGTTCCCTTATAGCATTGGGTTGAAATCTGAAATATTGCTAAATAGGCGCTTTTGCTTTTCGCTTCGAGACCAAATCCTCCGCCATCGTCTTGTCTGTCAACTCTCTCTCATCCCATGTGTGTGTGTGAAATCTGACTCCTGCTGCTCTGAGCTGAGACTCTGTACGGAGCGGACACTTTCACTTTCAGTTTGTAGCGTCCGTCGTCCGACTATCTATTAATAACACGGTGCTGATACGCGAAAATGAACTAAATGGGGCAAGTAATGTGATCGGTGTGTGCCCGACCACCGTGTAAAACCGATAACACCGACTACCGCGGCAAGCAGTATATTACATCATTACCTCTGCATCATGATATCGTATCGCCAGATTCTTGCCAATGCACAGCCCTTCTGTCCTGGACACACACACAGTGATGAAATTGTTATAGATTTGTTTGTTTGTCTGACGGATGTCGTTTCTGTTTCTAAAGGGAGGACGACAGAAGAGTAACTTTTTGCTAGTTAGCACCCAGAGTTTGCAGGGAGGGATGGTCTGCTTGAGCTGACTAGTGGTTGTTTTGGGAGATACAGAGCTGGATCTGCAGCGGCTGTTAAGTTTGAGAGATGGTGTGTGTGTGTGTGTGTGTGTGTGTGTGGTGTGTCAGCTAGCAGAATGGGCTGCCATAGGCCTGACAGGATGACAGCTGTCACCAAGGAAATAGAGAGAGGAGGAGGAGAGAGGAGAGACACTGCCTCAAGGGAACACACACACACTCACTCACTCACTCACACTCTCTCTCTCTCAGTCAAGGCCTGGGAGTCCTGTGTGTATTCTAGCATGTTTGTGTGTGTGCAGCCATGTTTGTTTGTGAGCTGCAGTATAATTGGTTTGTGTTTCAGTAATGTACACACTTATCTTCACATCAGCAATTACAGTAAACGTGTATTGAGAAGGAACAAAGGGACAGTGTTGGTATGTGTTTACAAGGTGTGTGTGTGTGTGTGTGTGTGTGCACATGCTTCCCCTGTGTACATGTTTGTATTGAGTTTGGTCTGCTTCATTAGTTTATATTGTAAAATCGATGTTGCCCATTGTGGTGCGGCCTGTTTCTGTTCTACTCGGCGTGTGTGTGTGTGTGTGTGTGTGTTCAGTAATGGTGACCCTGGGGAGAGAGAGTCTGACACGGAGGGAGGAGCGCCCTAAGTGACCTGGAAAGCAGACCCATCCATCAACTCTTTCTCCTCTCAATCCTTTCGTTCCCCCTCTGTTGTCTTTTTTCCTCTCTCTCCTTCTCCTCTATAGGGCTATTACAGCAATCACTGCTCTTAAAGCTGCAGCGAGGACCTCTCTGAGTGTGTATGTGTGTGTGTTTGTGAGCATTTCTGGGATGCTTCTTCTTCTTCGCCCCTCTCCGGAGCAGCGTGAGGTTGTGTGTATTTAACCCGGGCTAGCTGGCCCCGCTAAGCTTAATGGTCTCAGTAAGATGGAGAGGCGAGTCGAACAGGGGAGGGCAGGAGACTAAAGAGTGAAGACAGGGATGAGTGGATGCAAACGGAGAGGGATGTGGAGTCCAGACGGGCAAAAGGAGGCAGATTTAGTGTGGAGTAAACTCTCCTGAGTTTAGTTACTCTGCTTTTTATTTGTTCCTTTTTCTGGCCTGAATACATTTTTTATGCTCCGAAATGCCAATTTCGAGATGCTGCTTTTTCTCTCCAGGTACAGATTCTGACACCTTAACGTAATGCGTTTTAACGAGTCCCTGATCTAATAGCAGTGCCTGTGTTTTTCTTTCAGTTTAAAATATAAAATTTATCACTGTGTGAAACTGACTGGGATTAAATGTGTAAGGTAACATGAGGTCGCAACACACCACACTAGTAGGAAGTCTGATCCACTTCTAGCCGAAGTGATGGGTGTGGTCAGATGTGTGCTCACCTATAATGAAGTGCAACAGTGATGTCACGGTGTACGGACACACCTTGGTGTACACTTCTACATCACAGGATGTTCTCATACACTGTTCGTAGCTATACCTATGAAAAGTAATGCACTGTAATTTGTATATATCCCAAAATAATATCGTAGGAATAACTTTTCATAAGATATCATACGAACCGTTGAATGAGGATATGTTGCACTGCGGGAAGGTTAGAAAACAAGGTTTTTAGCTGCTATTGTTAAAGGGGAACTCAAATTTTTAAACCTCAAAGTCTCTTTACAGGCCTTGAGGAGGTGAAAATGGTGAAAATTGCTTATAACAAGTACGCAGAGCCCAAAGTGTTGTTTGACCAACAGTCCAAAACCCCAGAATATTCAATTTACCTTGACTAGTGCACTCTCAGCTCCTGGTATTGCTGCTTGCGAGCGTGTCCGTTCGTAGCGCCCTGTTTGCTTGGCCCCTGGAAGTGCTACTTGCGTTCTTGAGAACCGCTCATCGCTCGTTGATTCCAGGGAAGCGAAGTTTGGTTAGTATATCCATCATCCAGCAGCAAAAGTGAACTGCAGTCAATGACGCGCAGCCGGTAAAGGCCTGCTGCGGACAACATGCTTGACTCTGAAGCCCCGCCTCCGCTGCCGCACAGAACGCTTGTTTATTTAAAGTTTATGAATATTAAACATACTCGAAATTGGACCATCTTCTACACTGCACATCCTTGGGTCCCCAACAATTCACTCACCAAGCGTGAAGTAGTTCGGATGGACTGTTCTCAAGATATGTGACAGACACACACATACAGAAATGTCTTTCTTTATAGTTCGATTTTATCACGTTGAAGCAGCTGCGACCATTGGCAGAGTTTTTCGCTTCATAAACGACTTAAAAAGGTTCATTAATTTTCAAAATTGTAGATTTATTTTCTGCCAATTCTCTAATTGCGTCAGCGCCGATTAAAAAGGAAAACCTTAAAGAACGAATGCACAGGATGTTTGTCATATCCGGCTCTGTACTCCGAGTCAATATGTGTATTTGAACAAGTTTCTCCATAAACAAACCACCAGAGAGGCGGAGTGTGTCGAGATGATTTTATCTGGAGACAAATCCTGGAGCTGCTCTGTCGACAGTGAATAATGGAACGGCTCCCAGGACACTGACAGCAGCCGGGCTGATTTTTACCGGGATATGAGCACATTTTCTCACTCACAGCTGGAAGTCATACATTCAAATAAAACTCATTTGGCTGGGATACCTGAAGCGAAAAATCGTTGAGCTCAGGTATTCAGTCACTAATTTAATATCAGTGGAATGGCCTCCAAAAGTGTCACATCACATATCACATTAATTCAAATCTTGACGCTCGGATTTACAGCTTAGGGGAGGGAGTTGACTGTGATTGTAGATATTGAATTTACCGTCCAAAATCACTGCAATCATCACTGGACATGTGAAGTGAATGTTCATACTTGACCTCTGACCACGTTTACATGCTGTAATCGCTCACATCTAGCAGTTCTAACACAAAGAAATGAAGCATTGTAGATCAGCAACATACATATTTGTTACTGATTATTATCGTGTTTTCTGCCCGTGACAAATGTGAGCTTGTTTTGTGAAATAATGAATGTGTGCAACTTCCAGCCTTCCTCAAATAGGATAAAGTAGCGAGAAAAGAGGAAGCGTAAATCATGGATTCTGCTGCTGTGCTTCAGAGCAGGGGGTCGGATCTTCTTTTTGAGCTGCTCAAATCATAGAAATTGACGGTATTCGAAGCCCTTTTATTATTGTCCACCTCTAATATGATGACATATATACTGCTAGTTGACTCTAATCTCATTTTTGATCAGATTTCCTCAAAGAGATGTTACTAATAAAGCCCACATCTGTCCAGCTCTATTGAGGTGATGTCAAATAATGCGAGCAGCATCTCGCCGGGAAGGTACCAATCAAAATCAGGATCACGTATCATTCACCCCGGCGTGTTGCATCTCGCGAGGAGGCGGGTGTGAGAGCGCTCCGCGGATATGTAGGGGTTAAAAAGAGATGATTAATCAGGGGGTAGCAGTGTGTTTGTGTGTGTGTGCACGTGTATCTGTGTGAGCGGGGGTGAACGGGGGTCTGGCATCCAAGCGGGGAGGTAATGAGTGGAGCCACAGTGTGTGTGGACCTCTAGCCTCTGCAGTGGAGAGGAGGGGGGGGCATGAGTGGAATACAGAGAGACCCTGTTCCTCCCGCTGATGGCTCTGTTGGTTATGGATGAAACAGCCCCAGCCTCTTTTAGCGGCAGCCCAGCAATGCACTGTGGGAAGCTGGGTTTATTTCTATAGCCTGGATTTGATTTGTGTCATCACGAATTAGAGTTTCTTTACCCTTAAAAGGGGAAAGAATTTGTTGTTTGTTTGTCTATAATACTGAAATACTTTCATTTCATTACAAATAAACATGAAATCACACCTAATGGAAACATTGAATGTAGGTTATAGCAGGTGCATATCTCTGACATTCCAACTCTTTCCTTTATTTTGGTTTGCTGCGATCACTAATTTCTTAGCAAAAATGTTTAAAGGGCACATATCAAGCTCATTTCCAGGTTCATACTTGTATTTTGGCTTTCTACTAGAACATGTTTACACGCATTAATGTTCAAAAAACACATTATTTTTCTCATACTGTCTGTCTGAATATACCTGAATTCACCCTCTGTCTGAAACGCTCCGTTTTACCACCTGTGTCTTTAAGACCCGCCCTCCTGAAAAAGCTCTGCTCTGATTGGCTTGCAGCGATATATCTAATGAGGCTGCATGTGACATAGGAAGGGGAGCTTAATCTTGTTGAACCACATGTTTTCTGACCACAAAAAAACTGACTGGGTCGTCTTATTACACCGTTTGCGGTTTGGTAGAAACTCCAGATACCCAAATGGATGTGCACATGAGTTTTTCATGATATATGTCCCCTTTAATTCTGACATCAGTCAGTCAAGTTGGCTGTAGCTTAGCATAGCTTAGCATCTTAGCATATCAACGCATGTAACAATATGCATACATAACAAAAATGCCACAATTTGTCATGTACTCAAGGAAATTCTGCCTCAAAGCAACAAAAAAGCCCGGCACCAAATATCGCAGGGTATGAATGACACAGTATTTTGTAAGTAATTTTACTTTACGTACTTATTTTAAATCAAACCATGATGTTTTTCCTCAACTTAATCATGACACGCGAAAAGCCGCTTCACAACGTTAAGCTTGTGGCGTATAAATGACACACGAAAAGTCTGAAATACGTTATCGTGACACACGGAAATGCCGTGCTATGTATACGCCTACCCATGAGGTTTGGTTGGACAAAATGCTTACACTTGAAATCTTAAAATTACACGAAGCTACATGAATAAATTGACCTGCAACTGATATTCTGAAACTGTCAAGACTTGTATAGTCCTCAATTGATAATGAAGACTTTCTGTAGACATCAGTAATGCCGTAAGCTGTTTTGTGGAGTGAAAGCACTTATTAAATGACCTTGATTTAAACGGAAGAACTGTGTATAGAATGTGGACAACAGACTGTAGACTAAGACTACATTTACAGCATAACTTCAGCATTACAAAGCTCCTGAAACCAAAAGCAGACGTGTTTTTTAGCTGTTAGAGCTAGCATTATTGGTGTCAAATATCAGAAATGTTGGCTGCTCTTTCGCCTCTTTTAAAGAATGCTGATGTGTATGTTTTATTTGCCTATATCATGTCTTTCTGGCCACATATAGGTCTTCTTCTGATAGATGGTATTTGTGAAGTTATGAGACAGGTTAGCTTGGAATATTAGCCATAAGATACTGTTACGGTTCATTAGCCTGTTAGCCTTCAACATGACATGTGAAATTGTTGGTATCACTGAATTCCAGCAGCCTAGCTAATCAAGGACACCTATATCAGCCTAGAAAAACTGTGATTTGTGTATTTTTACCTTTTTTTTCAATCAATATATTCTGTAATCAGCCCATAGAGTCAGTGCGCTTGGAAATTACTTGTGATTGCGGTGAAACCTTTCTGAATAGGCCAATCAAACTGCCACTATTTCTTCCTAGGTTGTTCAACAACCTGCTAATGTATAGATCAATAGGGAGAGTCACTCAGTGAGTGTGCTTTGTGGAATAAGTAGCTGCGAACGGCTCGTATATCTGCAGGATAATTACACAGAGCGGTGGGTTTATGTAAGGAGGACATGCAAGGCTGTGGATCAAATGTGGAAAAAAAACAAAGGCAGGGTACGATGACAGACAAGATAATTTAAGAGTAAGGTTAGAGGAAGCGTTGCCAAGGGAAGATGCCATCCATCCCACCCCTCTTATCATGAGTCAGGGCTTTTTTAGGGAAGCTGGAGGAACAGGTCACCCCAGGTGATTGCTCGCAATTCACGGGCGGCGAAGGTCACGCAGAAAGTTTGAGTTCACGCAAGCGGGAGCACCCAAGGGATCCGTGCGAGGAGAGAACGCGACGTTATTAACTCCCCCTGCCTGTTCCGATCTTGTTCCCACTTGACATTAGCGGGAGAAAATGACATGCTTTTAGCAGTGGCTGCTCATATAAGAGGGTTACCTCTGTCATTTAGAGGCGAGTGCTGGTGGGAGCTGACAGGAGCCCCCCGTTCTCAAGAATAACCTGGTTTAGAAGATGGAAGGGAAGGAGAGAGAGATGGTGGGAGGGAAGGAGGAAGAGAGGATGAGGCGCTGCTTTTGCTGTCTTCCTACAAAAGAGGAGGGATATGCCACAGAGCATTTTAAAAAGAACAGACTTTTTTTTCTTTCCTATCCATGGATATCACACCGAATACTTCAACGTCACCCCGATCTATCCGTCTCGTCAGAACTTCCAGTGACAAGTTCATTGATTCCTGTAACACCTAAGCTGATGCTAATTGTAACCCTGAAGCTGCAACGTACAACGTTGTCAACTACAAATGCCAGCCGAAAGGTAACTGGAAACCATTTGAACTTCACTACCCAGAAATCCTGTAAAGGTGATGTTCTGGATAGGGCTGTCACGGTGAGGAAATCCCCCCTGCGGTGACGATGATTGATGTATTATTGCCAGATTTTTGCAAATTACTTAATTTATTATGAATTTAGTTGCTATAAACTTTATTTCTAGGGTATATTGTGGATTTTTAAATGACAAAGATGACGGTTTTAAAACAAATTAAATACTTGTTAATTGTTAAATGCAGAACACAGAAGGGCAATGAGACACAGCGTTTTTTACAGCGGCGCCTTGGTGGCATCTGGTTGCTATGATACGGACACAAAATGTGTTCCTGAAATCATTTGAGATCAACAACGGTTAGTTTAAACATTTTTCAGAGTTTCCAGAGGTTGCATATCGCCATTTGCAAAGGTTTATGGGATGAGGAGTTCCTTCACTCTTAAAATAATTATGTGAACAGTCCTTGTACCTTTGCTTTTTTTTTCCATTTTCCAATGTTTTTTTGCTTCGTAATCGTAAACCAGGAAAATGTCGCGTAGGGAAGAGGTCGGTGTGGATGGATGGGTCAAAAAATACCTGACCTTTGCACAGGAGACCGGCGTTCGTGTCCCATGGGAAACCAGAAGTCAAAGTTGATTTCTTTGTCACTTACCGTACTTAAGTTATACCACTTCCGGAGTTATTTTAAACCCAAATCCCGATCTTTTCCTTAAACCTAACTAAGTTGTTTTGTTGCCTAAACCTGAGGAAGATGTTTCCTGTGAAGACGGAAGTTTATTTTGGCTCGTTTTTGCTGGACATTCATGGGAAAACGAACGAAAAAGGAAGGTATAAGTTTTCATATGCGAACTGTTGTATGAGAAAATGTTGCTTGGTTCCATGCTTAAAGCTCTTTATATAAGGATTTTCAGAAACGTCACAATGGAGTGAATGAACGAGAAATTCACTTCCGAAACCGGAGCCGTAACAGTGGGTGGCAACTATTGAGCTCTATAAATGTCAAGGACCATGTTTTATTTCTCCCAACCTGTCCAACCTGCAGTGGCTGAAAGAAAACTAATTATACATTGTTGAGTGCAGGTTTCTTAGGACAAGCTAAATTTGAAACCCAAAACTCAAATCCTGCCCCTGAAGTAGCCCCTTTTGAGGATCATTCTCACTAGGATTTTCCTCATTTGTCTCTCCTATTGTGCCAGTCTGAAGGTAGAGGAACACAACACTTCAATCAATCCCGGCCCTAATTAGGCCTCCGCCTCACCTCGCTCCGGCGTAATGATGGCGCGGCCACATAAAAAGCTTCCCTCGGTTGTTTTCCTCCACTTCAAAAGCCGTCTCCCCGCAGACCACCCCGCCGTGATTTAGCAGCAGGTCTTTAGGTTTGTTTGTCCTCTGTTTTGTTTAGTCATTAAAGTTGTCACACTCTGTTTGGATCAAAGCGGCATCAGGAGCGGCACAAATTAACGTCCTAAATATTAGCGGTGACACCTTGTTAATGGGATGTAAGGGGGAAGCAGGAAGGAGGGTTTTTGGGTCCCGGGCACGGCTGTGCTTTTCTTTTGGATGTGAAGCGTTTACATTATGTCGAGTTGTGGTTTCGGGTTTAGCGTTGTGCACTTGGCAGCGGCGGTTGCAATTAGGAGCGCTGGCTTGGTCCTGCAAGACGTTTCGCAGGTTGTCAAGCGGCGGGCGCGGTGGTGAAATGTGATTGACGGTGAGTGGGCACAGCGGTGGGCATTATGGCGGCTGTGGTTGGCTGAGATTGGCAGGCGGCTCTGTGTAAGTGCTTTTTCTGACTGGCAGACATTATAGCCCTTTGTGGTTCTCTGGGGTGCTTTCACACAACTGGTGTGTGTCCGCGAGTGTGTGTGTGCGTCACCGCTATGATCCCTCTGAGGCGGGTGGTTTCCTCTCGAAATCTCCAGCCGACCAAGCGCACAGATGTTTCTGACACACTTACACACTGACGGATGGATGGTTGTGTTTACCTACTCGCGAGTGTGTTTAAACTAAACCACTCACACATCATTCCTTCGGTGTGTGTGTGTGTGTGAAGCGCACAAAAACACACGCCACGCTGAAGAGACTAATGAGAGAAGTTACAGAGGTTTTTTTAGCTTTTAATGAGAAGGCCACGGCTCCGTCTCACCTCCGCTGGTAAACAACAACAACTCACTGAACTCTGCGAGTTAACTTTACGCTGAGAGGTTGTCGTTGCGTTCGCCTGGCTCGGGGCACTTGTTAGTATTATTGTCAAATTCCTCCACGAACACGCACACACACACACACACACCCGCGGGGCGCACACACAGAAACACACACACAGATGCTGGAGTCAAATCTCAGCTGGCCACGCTGACGTTGAAGGCTTTTAACGCAGCTGTCGCCGGGCTAGACTTCCTGCTTTTCTTTCTACACTTTTTTACAACAGGAGCTTTTCAGGAGTGTGTGTGTGTGTGTGTGTGTGTGTGTGTGTGTGTGTGTGTGTGTGTGTGTGTGTGTGTGTGTGTGTGTGTGTGTCTGTGTGTGTGTCTGTGTGTCTGTGTGAAATGAAGGCGGGAAGGAGCGGTGACACTGCAGTTAGCCTCCTTTGCCATTCCCACCGCATGGCTGTCAGCCTGCGCTTAGCTTAGCGTCTTCATCTGCAGAGGATTAGCATGCAGCACTAGCCGGCGCTACGAGCTGAGCCTCCCTCTCTGATTAGGCGTGATGCATTTGAAGCCTCCGCGGGGAGAGAGAGGACGGCGCACACACTCCGCCGCCGCTCGGCATATCGGCTCATTGTATTAAGCGGTGTGTGTGCGGGATGTTAAGCAGATGTTTAGTGAATGCAGCTTAGTCGAGAGCGGGGCTCGTTGTTTTTTTTTTAAAACGGCCTACGCGAGTCCACGGCGGCAGACGAGGAAGCATTCACACAGCAGCACGGTGTCCACTTTTCTATTATTGTAACTTAACTCACAGAGACATACCTGAATTATATTACTCCAGTTCAGTGCTTTTCAAATGAACACATTTTATAAGAGAGCCTGCAGTGATGAGAACAATTTCATGTCTTGTCACTGGTAGATAATTGGCTCTGGTGCTACAATATATGGCCACAGGTATGTGAACTTAACACCCACATGTGATTATTGGACTAAACCAAAACCATGACTCTGCTCCCTGTAGGAGAGGTTTTTCCACAGGATTTAGGGAACCTGGCTGCAAGAACTTGCTCGCACTCCGCTCCCATATTACATCATGCAATAAGAACGCCGTTCTTGCTATTGGCGTGTCATTTGTAGGCCATGTAGTCTGTACTGACTGCAATGTAAACGCGTCCACGTAAATGTGCTACGCTCAGAGCTAGAGACGTAGAATGAAAAGTGAGAAAGACGGTTTATGGTGGATGGGTCCAACAAACACAGGGCTTTCAACCAAGAGATCAGTGTTGGAGACCGGTGTTTTGTTCGTTAGGAACATGTTTTTTTAGTGACATAAGTGACATTTATAACGTGTTTTTTAGTGATATTTGAGACGTGTTTTTTAGTGACATTAATGACTTTCTTGCCCTATTTTTTTGTGATATTTGAGACGTGTTCTTTAGTGACAAGTGACTTTCGTGACGTATTTTTTAGTCACATTAGTGACGTTTATGATGTGTTTTTTAGTGATGTTTATGATGTGTTTTAAGTGACTTTTGTGACGTGTTTTTTAGTGAGATTAGTGACGTTAATGATGTTTTTTAGTGATATTTGTGACGTGTTTTCCGTGCTTATATTACATTGTTTCTGTACATATTTTACTTACTTGTGTACTTATTTTACAGCCAACCATGACATTTTTCCTAAACCTAACTAAGTAGTTTTGTTGCCTAAACCTAAGTGGATGGTTTTGTTTCCCCATGCTGGTACTGCATCTTAATAAACACATGTAATATTCATGTTTCAGCGAGGCAAAACGTGACATTGACATGCTATCCTCTGGTGGCCATGCGGGTCGATTACAGGCTTTGGCGTGATACCCGGTTGCATATGGGGCCTGGTGGCCTGATGTGTTTCTAATTGGAGATCCTTTACATGAAAATATTTACAGACCTCTTGCACTAGTCTTTAGTTTTGGTTTTAGCCCTCCATGTGAAAGAAAAGCTCTTGGGACAGAACTGACGGCGCTGGTTGTGAGTATGCTGTTATGGAAATGGAAGTTTAGTCTGTCTCAGGCCTCTGGGGAACATCTGAGGTATCCCAGAAGTCTGTGCAGACCTTTTTGTGAGAAGAGAGCGCGCTGCAACAAGTCCCCCGGGTGCTCATTATGGAAAATGTTGCTCTATGAAACAGGCCAAAACTCTAAAACACGCGCATACAACCCAGATGTAGACGGGGATTTTCTCTGTCTCACATGGTTCAATCACGTCATTCACAACAGTGGTGAGTCAAAGGGGTCAAGTCGTGGGATTTTATTCATATTCTAGCATATGGAGTCCAAGCTTGAGTCCTTGCATCATCATAATGGGGAGCAGAGATCAACTAGAGTTGAAGAATACACTTTCAGGCACCAGGATTGTAACCAAATCAGCATTTTCCAGTATTAGTTCCTGCTTTTTGTAATATGCTTCAACATTATTACTGACATATTTTCATTAATACACCATATCTTGAGTTATAAGACATTCATAGCTTCCAATCAATTACACTACAGCTCTACAGCTCAGCTCAGCACAGCACAGCACAGCAGCTGCTTTTATACTAACCTCCTTTAACAGCCCACATGCCAATTTATTTGCCTGCGAGACTCAAGTTTCAATGCCTTTCCTGGCATCTTCAAATGTACACATTTCCCACCACTCTTCCCTGCTGTTATCCTGTGTTGTTGCTGTACAATGACACAGCAAAATAACTGAAAAAGGGCTGATGCTTCAGCTGAAAACATGAGGTTCAAATCAGGGGTGCCTCAACTGATGATATGAATCATCAGTGTTTAAGGAGTGGTAGTATTTAGATCCTTAAGTGAAACTAGTAATACCCAGTAAAAATACTCTGTTACAAGTAAAAGTCCTGCATTCAAGATTGTACTTGAGTAAAAGTACATATTACAAGCTAAATGTAATTAAAATATCACATAAAAAACTACTCGATCATGCAGAATGGGCCCTGTCAGAGTGTTGAACCATGGAGCCTCCAAGGTCCCCAAAGTTGATTTTTTTTATGCCAAGATAATCATTTCTGCAGACAAGTTATTATCTTGTGCAACAAGATAAGAAATAAGAATTCTTCAGGACTTTAGGGGCTCCTTTGTTAGTTTTGTTGCAGGACTGAGCAGAGAATGATGTCTCTCTCCCTCTATGTGTGTGTTGTAATCAGAGCTTCTCTGTGCTTTGTTTACGTAGCTGGGCTGGCCATGCATGCATTTTAGTGCATGTGAGTCCCAGTGTGTGTGTCCCACTGGCTAGCTAATTGCTGCCGCTATGGACTGCTCTCATACGTTTACCGGTTATGCGGTTACCGCTGATAACGTCGCGGAAGCGTAGCACCCACCCTCCGGTTTCCCCCCAAGGTTAACACCGTTAGCTCTGTCAGCACTGTTGCCGTCGTTTGTGGTGTTAGCACCGTTAGCTGCTAGCCGTCGTCATGTTGAGGGCCATGTAGCGGCAATCCCTCGAGCATAGATATGCTCTGAATTTTTAATTTAGCACCTTTAAAGGTCCAGTGTATAGGCAGAATTGGAATGTAATATTGATAAGTATGTTTTCTTTAGTGTAATATATGAATCATTGTGTTTTTGTTAGCTTAGAATGAGCCGTTTATATCTACATAGGGAGCGGGTCCTCTTCACGGAGCCGGCCATCATGTTTTTACAGTAGCCCAGAACGGCCCAAACACTGGCTCTAGATAGGGACATTCACGTTTTCGCATTGGCCACCGTCGCTCTCTGCCACGCTTGGCAAGCGGGTGAAGTTTCAGTTGGTTGCAATCTGCAACCTCACCGCTGGATGTGGCCAAATCCCACACACTGCACCTTTAAAGCTAGGGTTGGTAATCAACCCTAGCTTTTTTTTGTCAGATTATTTGATTTATTAATTGCTGTCAGAATGTAATGAGAATTTCAACAACTATAACAAAAAGATGTTTTTGAAGAAGATTACCAACCCTGGCTTTAAGTATAAAATATGATAAATTGTACCTCATAATCGTATTTAAGTCAATGTACTCCACCACTGTCTATAAGACGCCATAAAAAAACATTTCAGGGAAGCATTAAGGAACAAAATTTCATCTAAGATCACGTCTGATAATTCATCAGCCTGTAATATCTTGTCCATCGCCGATCCACTTGAAATGTAAACACGTTTCTTGACAAATATGATTTGATATGAATCTCCAGAGAGACTGAAGTGTAAGAGGAGAGAAAGATGGAGGCGCAGACGGAGGGTGGGATGAACAGGGCGACAGAGAGAGAGAGAGAAAGAAGGTGAGAGAAATAGAGAGAGGTGGGTGGTAGACAGTTCCCGCGGCACCCTTGGGTGGCGTTCGCCGCGTTTGTGTGTGTGTGTGTGCGCCGCAGATGAGTAATGGCTTCTGACGTGCATGTCTCTCTTGTCTCGTCCTCCATCCGTTTCATCATTACATGCCATCAATCTCCCCATCTCTCAATCTCCTTGTCAGCCCCCTCTGTTCCCCTTCTCTTTTTCTATCTCGCTCTTCTTCTTCTCTTCCCTTTCCCTCTTTAACCCAGACGGGCTTGTTCTACATCGTCTGCAAAGTCCTCGGGTGTTTAACTCCTCGCCGCCGCCGCCGCCGCCACATCTTCCTCTCCCTGTGCTGAAGCATTGCTCTGTTTCTCACCTGAGCCCCAGTTTAATTTCACTGTGAGAGCGGCGCTCACGCACTCGTGCACACACAATCACTCACTCACCTAACGCGTTCGCACAACACGGACATGCGTGCACGCTCAAAAGGAGCTGTCAAGAGTAATGGTGTTTAGTGTAATTTACTGTACCGCCGTTGTAGCCTCTGCTTTCTCAATAGGAATCATTATAGAGATTACATAATGGGGGTAATTTCTCTTCTGCCGTATACAACGCTGTGATGGCAGTACAAAGTGTTTTGGAGGCAGGAGAAACCCTGTTAGCTGTAGCTGAGAAGTAAATGGGTCCGGTGTATAGCCTGGCTAAATCAGCGCCCGTTAGCCTCCCTCCCCTCTCTTCAAATCCATGCCTATTACTCTTAACAAACCAGAATGGATCCGGGGTATTGATCTGTTGGCGAGGGAATGCTCTCTTTTTTTTTTTTTCAAACACACACACTGAAAAGAAGAGAGAAGGCCGTACACGTGTCGAGGCTGAAATTCTCGTGTAGGAAGTGGAAAATGTGGATGCGTGGTACTCCTGTGTCACAGCATATGTTAAAGGCCTGAAGACCTAAAGGAGAAGCTTAAGTGACTTGGTTTTAAGGGTGCTCTCACGAGCCTTAGTCCGTTTAGCTAGTCCAAATCAGAGTGAAATTTATGCTTTTGGTTCATTTTCTATTTAGTCTGGTTTGGTTTCACATTGCAGAAATTAAAGCGGACCAAATGAAAAAATTGATTGGCTGAGGGGCCTGTACGAAGGACCAAGTTCTTCCACTTTGACTCGGCACTGATCTGTTGTGAGCACGAATCTTGGATCGGTTATTTTGGTCCGCGCCAAAGTATGATTACTGCGTTTACAAATGCCCAAACAAACCGCACCAGTTTTATTAAAACAGACTAAATGTTGGCTTGTTAAAACGCCCTGAGACATGATGAGGCTTTCAAGGCCACGTAAAAAGGCGTCTTTACATCCTTTAATGAGTACAATTTGTCTCTCGAGTGTCAAATACTCACCTTGTGTCGCTCTATAAAAGTACTAGCTTCATGACAGAAGGCAGCTGTAGTCAGATTGGATTCACAGCAGTTGCAGTGGATTCCAATGGAGACCCAGAGGCACTGCAAACTATATCAAACTGTTCTGCAGACAGTTCTCCAGAAACTGCTAGATCCAACTTTTTAGATATCAGTTGAAAGGAAGAGAGACAGCTTTGTTCAAATACTGTGACAGGTTTGAAGGAATTTCCAGTTTGCAAGCTTGTGCAGCATCTGGTCACCTTCTTGAGAATAATTTTAATGTTTGCGTGCATACATGTAACAGTAAACATTCCAACTTCCAGTAATCACAGAGGAAAAAAAGCACTGTAGCAGAAGCTGCAATGCCAATTTGTCCACTCTCAAAAGACAATAAACCACAAGATATATCTTGTTTTGACTCTGATCAATGCTTCCATGTGTAACGGCGCTGAAACTTCAAAACTGTCGCGTCAGTGACTCTTTGTTTCCGTTGCTTAAGTCAGTGATTCATAGTTTCCAGATAAGTGTTTTCAATCATGTTATAATTATGACCAACAGAGGAATGCAACACTTAAATGTCCCTGTTTTTTATTGACGAAGTCCAGAAACAACTTTTGGATGATTGATTAATAGTACAAGGAATTTGACAAGCGAATGTCCCAAGTTCTACTAATCATCTCAAACTTGATGATTGTGTGATGATCATTGGAAATGCAATATCTTTGGGTTGTGGGCTGTTGATCAGGCAAAACAAGCAATTTGAAGTTGTCAATTTTAGCTCTGGAAACTCTTAATGGGCATTTTGTTGGACCATTTGACATTTGTAGACTAAACATTGAGACAAAAGTCTGTCCCTGACTGACGAAGTTATGGGATTGGTCGGCCGAGTGTTGGAGTTTCTTCCTTGGCCGTAGCTCTGTCAAAATGAAAAGGCGGGAAACAGTCCTTTTGTGCAAATGAAGCCCGTCCAGCGCGACGCGTCTGGCTCATGAAACTTGCACCAAGTTGTCAAACTGGGGGATCTAGTTCTAAAATGAAACCAGATTCAGCAGTGGCATAGACTATTTCTCACTTAAATTGTTTTCAGGAGTAGATTTATGTGGTTTGTTTAGACGGAATAACAGAAAGTTTACGAGCAGGCCGCAATGTTGTTTCCTGTTTGAAGCGGCGAGCAGAAAACCAGGGACCAATCAGGTGCATTCAACGAGAGGTTACGTCACCACTGGAACGACCAGTTGAGTGGCAAAGAGTATAGAAGCAAAGAGATGAATCTCCGATGTTTTTTGACAACAGCCGCTGCCGCCATTTTGGACTGAAAACACTTGTTCAACACAGATTTTATTGGCATCCGGTAGTCGTTGGCTTGTTTATGATTTAAACCTTGAGCTCCAGAGCGATTGAAGCCATCACTACTTTTCAAACGTGTGCTTTTTTTTACGAGCAGAATCTCTGATCCATCCTGTAGTTTGATCCAGTTAACAACGAAAACCTGAATGTGAATGAATTCAATTTGAGTCATTTGGGCCTAAAACGTCTTCAGATGTGCTCCTGGCTTAAGCAACAATTCAATTTGCTAATTTGAAAAGGCCGCAACAAAATAATAATTACAGGATTATAACGTATTAATGTTGCCTCGGCGCGCAGAGAAGTCCTAATATCACTTCAGAAATGAGTAATAAATAATGTGTAACACTGCCAGGTTTGGTATGATGGATTAATTGACTCTCCTCTGTGGTGCTCCGAGGTCATTACCTCCCCAGTGATGATTCATGTGCTCTCTAATTGCTCTGACATCATCCTTGTTGCATACACTCCCTATCTTTAACACACACTTCGCTTCCTCTCTTGGCTCTGCAGCAGACGAGGCTGCCAATATTGTATTTACATTAAATCTGTGTAATTTGATAGACCCGGAAAAAGGAGTCCGCTCCAGCGTCAATATGGCCACACAGGTGTCTAACCTTGACTCCTCACCCAGCATGGCTATTCATAGGCCATTAATTAGAGCAGTATCCTCCTAATTAACACACTGGCTTTCTCTCTGGCACACACACACTCGCACACACACTCTCTTACTCTCTTCACGTTTGAGTTCCGTTTAATGCGCCCTGTTTGATTTGCCCTACTAAAGTAATGAGTTTGGAAAGCAGACAAAAATTCTGAAGTGTGTTTTGGAGGAGCCTCGGGATAATTTGAAGTCCTGGGGCTGGGAGCAGAAGTACACTCGCTCGCTTACACTCGTACACATTCACACTGCGCGGTGTCGTTTGTCGAGTGTATTATGTGTGTGTTTTCACAGTGTGCAATTTGGAATGTTCTTCAGACGGACCAGGCAAAACAAAAATCAGAGAAATGTTCTCCCAGTAGTCGTTCATTCAGAAAGAAAGTACCAGTTGTGTTTATATCTTTAATGAACAATTCCACTAATCTCCTGAGAGGACTTGTTTATTATTTTCTTTATTTATTAGAGCAGATAAAGTCTTTTAGGGCGAGTCAAAGTCGAGTTTCAAGTCAGTGGAGACATGTCTGAGTCAAGTCTCAAGTCTTCTCAACTGTTTGGGAATTACAAAATGAAAAATAAGCCTCAAGTCAAGACTTAAGTCAGTTGACACGAGTCAAATCTCAAAACTCAAGTTGACTCAAGTCTCAAGTTCATGAGGGCAAGTTCAGGTCAAATGTTCATCAGCAAAATGCTGGTTCAAGCAAGTCCAAAAAAGATCTTAAGTCTTGTCTAAACAAGTCTTTGGTCAAGTCTCAAGTCAAGCCTTAAGTCAGTCATGACAGTCCAAGTCAGGTTTCAAGTCTTGTCAAAACAAATCTCAAATGAGTTTCGACGGGTCCAAAACAATTCTAAAGTCTTAGTCAAGTCTCAACTTCATAAGGACAAGTCTCAAGTCAATCGTGAGTCCAAGTCAAATCACAAGTCTTGTCAAAACAAGTCTCAAATCAGTTGTGACAAGTCCAAAACTATTCTCAAGTCTAGTCAATACAAGTCTTAGTCAAGTCTCAACTTCATAAGGACAAGTCTCAAGTCAATCGTGAGTCCAAGTCAAATCGTAAGTCTTGTCAAAACAAGTCTCAAATCACTGGTGACAGGTCCTAAACTATTCTCAAGTCAAGTCTCAAGTTCTTGAGGACAAGTCTCAAGTCAGTCATGATGAGTCCAAAACAGATCTTTAGTCTTGTCAAAACAAGTCTTGTGTCAAGTCTCAAGTCAGCCATGACAAGTCCAAATCAAACCTTAAGTCTTGTTAAAACAAGCCTTGAGTCAAGTCTTAAATCAATCGTGACAAGTCAAAAACAAATCTCAAGTCATCAGTTGTGACAGGTCCCAAAAAAAACATCAAGTCTAGTCAAAATAAGTCCAAGTCAAGTCTCAAGTTCTTGAGGACAAGTTCAGGTTAGATGCTACTCAGTTGAACCAAGCCCTGTCAATAGAAGGGCCTTATAATTAATTATGCAAGCTGTGTTGCCATGCAAGGCCTCCCTGTTTCTGACATTTCTGCATTTGTCTTTTTTATTGTTCTGGGATTTTTACTATTCAAAACTGGAGTCAAAACAGGTCTTCTCTTAGGGAGTGAAATCTCCAGTAAGCCAAGTCATCATTTATGTGACTCAAGACAAGTAAAGTCTTCAGCTCTACCTGGATCCAGTCTCCTAATTTGACCAATATGTGCTCGCTGAGGCGTGACAGATTTTCAAATTTAGCCGTCAGCAGACGGAGATTAAAAGTTGAACCTGTAAACAATGTACCCGGAGTAGATTAACAGACACAAACAGATTTGCCAGAGCTGTTTAACAGGTAAAAAAAGCAGCTTATTCACAACAGGTAAAAAGATAAAGACTGCTTCCTCCGAATTAAGAGATAAAGAGGAGTGCAGTAGATTAGGCCTAATAAAACAGAAAGGCATTTATCCTGCACAGACAAATCTCTCTGTCTAAACAATAACAGCTGTGACTATGGAGTTCACAAATAGCACCGCAGCATTTCAACATCTTTCCCCCTCATGCCAGAAATATTTGCCAGTTACATTACAAGCACTTAGGCGCTGGATCGGCGCCGCCCGCCCCGCTTTTCCCTCATGTGGTTAACATGGAAACACACACAATCTAGCATCCCCCTTTAGAATACCGTCAACCCCCAAACTGTCCCATCGGACGAAAAGCGCCGCAAATTGCGAAACATCAAGTGAAAAGTTGAGTGAGAACAAATGATGTGTTTGGCGAGGCTGGATCCAGGCCAGTAGAGGAGAGGATGCAGATGAGCCTTCCTCCTCCTCCTCCTCCTCCTCCTCTTCTTCCTCGTCAGCATTCCAACCTCATCCTGAACCAATATGTGGTTGTCTGTTAGCCTGCAGGAAAAAGAGAGAGACAGACAAACAAGGATGAAGTGAGAAGAAGTAGATGATGGGTGAGGGCTGAGCAGCGGGGTAAGAGAGGGGCGAGAGAGCTGGTGGAGAGCGTAGCGGGAGAGAGGGAGGGAGGGAGATGGAGAGAGATGGTTCATTAAACATTTAGAGGGATGGAGAGCAGACAGGTCTCTCCATTTCTCTCCTCTTACTGTTCAGGAGATGGGAGATTGAATGTAGGTCTGCCCGTGCACCGAAATACACCACCACTGAAATCCCTGCTTGTCCCCACAGGTCTAGATAATGGCTTGGAAATGTAACAGCACGACCCTAAATATAGCCACCTCAGTCACGCCGTAACGCCGCGCTTAATCCCTATATCGCAACAACACACACACACATGCAAAAGACAAACACGCGGAGTAATGCAATTCCAAGGTTAGCCAAAGGAATTACGTGTTAGTCGAGCTTACCCGCAGTGTATCTGCCGCTCCATATAAACTGGATTGTATTTACCCTTGTACACACCTCTGTGTATTGTCCCATTTAGCACGGTTCCCACTCATGCATCCTAATGGCCCCAGAGAGCCGGGGGAGTCTCTGCTGTCTGTTATTAGTGAGCAGCGCAGATCAATGGGCTCTGGGACTGCAGCGCTAGCCTGTTAGCGCGCCCCCCATTCAGAGCCACTGAGCCGTGGCTAACTCCAAAAGTGGGGAGGCGCACCTGTACCCGCCCCGGCTCCTACAGATGTAAAGCTTGAGCTCTAAAGCCAGTGAGAAGTGAGAGGACGACTGTGGACAAGAGATGAGGAGTCGTAGGGGCCATTGACGTGACCCAATGGATGGGTGTTAAAGGGGCCGATTCACCCCCCCCAAAAAATACTCCCAACTTACCTCTAGTGATATCTAGCCATACAGATGGGTTTATTCGTCAGCTTTCGAGATATCTGTCTCTGCCGCAATACAAAAGAAGCTGAAAGGGATTTAATTTGTTGTGCTCGAAGCATTGAAGACTTGCACTCAACGAATTTAACAGCATCTCTCCAGAAGCAGTGTCCCTGATAATCCACAGACCTTTTTACTGCAGAAAGCATTTTCAATGAGAGGTAATAGAAATAAAACGTCTCCATGGCTGTACTGTAGATACTGGTACAAGGTGAGCAGCAAAATGTGTTTTTTTTTGTATTTGACATGAACCCTTTAAACCTGCATTAATCAATATGTTTAATATTATTGAGTCAGACGACAATGTGGTATTCATGGAAAAAAAAATAGTGAAGAATTGTTATCCAACGCTGAGGTTTTTTGGAGCTTTCTAGCCTCTTTTATCTCATTGTTTTGGTTTTGTGCATAGAAATAGAATAGGAACAGACATTGAACTGTTTTCCGTGGTCATTTGACTAGCACAAAAGAAAATGGTGATTGTTGTTTGTTGCTATGGTGAAAGAGAAAAGAAGCAAAGAGACAAAACTGCTGCCATTTTGGACTGAAAATGCTTATTATATTTATAATATTTTATTGTTCAACAAAGGCTATTTCGGTACTTTTGTATGGCACTTTTTAGGCGGACGTTTTACCGGCGTCCGGTCGTCGTCCAAAATAGCGGAAGCGTTGCTTTGCCGCTGGGCGCTGATGTTACAATGGATAAAACAATTGACTTTCGATGCCACCGCGCACGGCACCCTTTAGCGCCAGTATGAAGCGTTCCATCAACTATAATGTCGACCCATCTGCAGCAACAGTTATCGCTCCGAGAAGGTGCGCTGGAAGTGTGGTGACGTAGTAGGAGAGTTAATGTTGGTCTTCTATTCATCAGTTGAACAATGTCGCTTAAATATAACAACTTTATAAGCTGGGGAAATGGTGGTGGCTTTATCTGTCAGTTTGTTTTGATGTGTTTCTGCCCCCTGGTGGCCAGAAAACCTTACATGAATTTTGAGTTGTAACTCAGTCATTCATCTGATCTGATGGGTGTCATACAGTCTCTTTTGTTACATAGCTGTTGTAGAATTGATCAGGTTGTGTTGGAAAGACTGCTGAATTGATGCAATTTGTTTGAATTATTCCCAAATATGCACTCAAAGTGTTTTATTATTATTATGATTAGGATCATTATGTGGAAAATGCTATTATTATTCCTCTCAGTGTGTCTCTTGAATGCCTAACCGAGGCTTTTCAACTCTGACATGAATACGATTCTGAGAAAAAATGCTGACTTAAAACCAAAAAAAAACGGATTCAAAGATACTGAATATCAGCCCCAAAATGTCAGCTAGATACGGTCTACAAAGTGTCACTTCTGGCCCCTCAAAAAGCTTTGTGTTGATTTGACAGTGTTTGCGTCTGGGATCTCATCGAGACACTGTGCTGTATGCACACACACACACACACACGCACATGCATAATGAGGCGATCCCTCTCCCTCTCTCCGCTCCATCAGCATATGTCAGCATATGGCTCCCTCCTCAGAGAGACTGTTGAACAGACTGATCCAGGTTTGATTCTGCTCTAGAGGTCCTGACCTGGGAGGGAGGGCGGAAAGGAAAGGAAATAGGAAAGGAAACAGCTGTCAGTCTTAACTCTCTCGTCTTGACCAACCTGATGCTGTCGTCTGGATTGTATTAGGCTCCTCCTCCCTTCAACACACACACTCTTCAACCATGTGTGTGTGTGTTACGGAACATACAACCATATTGAGCCATCTGTTCCAGGGCTAATTGGTATGCATGACAATGTTTTTCCAACCCATAAAACCTAATGAAAATGAACACCCCACCCGCCCTAATATCCCTTAATGCTATCACTCGCTCTCTGCCCCGCCCTCTCCTCCACCCCTCCACCCCTCCACTCCTCCTCCTGTACAACATTACAGGCATAATTACACTGTAGTGGGCATTAGCAGCCCCTCTTCTAGAGGCACTTTCAGTCCAGGAGGCTGGTCCAAAAGACTGGAGATGTCCTGCTGCTCTCAGTGGTCGGTGATCCGTCAGCCTTCTGAGATCCAGGTCCCTCCCAAACCCCCTATAAACTTGGCTCGGAGTGTGAATTGTTGTAATATAATGAAGTAAAGCTTTTGGGAAACTCAGGGCTGCAATGTGCAAGTGATTTCCTCCTTAATGCTGACGGCACGCTTCAGGAATCAGACCCGGCAGAGAGGGACAGGAAGAAGGGAGGACGGGATATAAAAAGCAAGAAGAGGCAATAAATAGATGAATGACATGGCAGTGAGGAGCGTTGGAAGGTGGAAACATCTTTAATTAATGAGTAATTAACTAATTAACCCCGACCTGTTTGCGTTGTGAAACGCTCTCTGAAATCAGTTGTATGAGATTTTAAAAGATGTTGCAGTTGATGAATTGGATAGTCTATAAATCTGTGTCAAAACTGAATGAAAGGAACTACATACGCAGTTTCTTAGACTTAAATTTGAGAGTTGGTTTTACAAGACTTGAGACTTGACTTGAACTTGTCTCAACTGACTAGAGCCTTGACACTTGTTTTAACCAAACTTGAGACTTGACTTCAACTTGCCCTTCAGGACCTCTACATTAGATTTGACAAGACTTGAGGCTTGTCTTGGACTTGTCTTGACTGCCTTGAGACTTGACTTGACACTTGGTTCAACCAGACTTGAGACTTGACTTGGACTTGCCCTCTAGGACCTGAGACTTAACATTAGATTTGACAAGATTTGAAGATTTGAATTTGCTCTTGGACTTGTCTTGGCAAGACTTGAGACTCGACTTGAACTTGCCCTCTAGGACCTGAGACTTGACTTGACATTAGACATGACAAGACTTGAGCCTTGACTTGGACTTGCCCTCTGGGACCTGAGACTTGACTTTACATTAGATTTAACAATACTCGAGGCTTGACTTGTACCTGTCTTGACTGCCTTGAGACTTGACTTGACACTTGGTTCAACCAGACTTGAGACTTGACTTGGACTTGCCCTCTAGGACCTGAGACTTGACTTGACATAAGACTTGACAAGACTTGAGCCTTGACTTGGACTTGCCCCAAAATACCCTAAAGACTTGAATCAATTCTTATTTTGACAGGACTTGACACTTGACTTGGACTTGCCCTCCAGGACCATTACATTAGATTTGACAAGACTTGAAGCTAGACTTGGATGTACTCTTGGACTTGTATTGACAATACTTGAGACTTGACATGTACTTACCTTAAAAGCCTTAAAAGCAGCTCTGGTGATCCCCAAAGGTTTGGCAGGAAATTCATGTTCTTGTATTTCTGAAATAAAATCATACACGTCATATTTCCATTAGATGAAATCACTGTCTGTGTTGATGTAGCACCATATTGGACGTCCCAGGACAGAAGTGAAATCGCGAAGAGAGTTGAAAAAAAAAAAAAAAAAAGAAAATGGCAGGAAAAGAAAGAAAATGAGGGATGAAGGGGGAAGAAGAGAGGAGTAAATGGACTTGGCAAAGCGTGGCTTTGTCCACATGAATCACAGCAGGGAAACGCTGGACAGCAGCCCGGGTCGCTCAGTGCAGTATTGTGGGCGTGCTCGTGTGTGACGCCGCGCTGAAGAATGTGGACAAAATGCCCGCGTTGTATTGAGTATTTAAAGAGAGCCTGAGGTCAAACACACAAACGCACCATGAAATGATCTACGAGGAAAAATCACAGTAAAAACAAGAGCTTTACAGATGTGTCCTCGCAGAGAAAAGAGAAAACACCGCCCTCATGTTGCCCAATAAGTAGGTTTCTGTCACCAAAGTGTTCGCCTTCGCCATCATACCGCTCCTTCCCCTCTGAGGTTGTGTGTGAACAGCATTAATGGTGGTTTATTAAAGTGTCAGAGGCGGTTTCTGCCTGTCCCCGACACAGGAACACACTGAGCCTGACCCTTAGAGAACGGGCGCACCTCTAATTTTGGCAACACGTGCGTGTTTTGTAGTTTTTATTGGCGTCGTGCATGAAAGCAGCCGCCAAATGCTAACAGAGGTGATATCCAGGCTTTTGTAACCTTTGTGCTGCAAATGGCGTGGAGGTTTACTCACAATGGGACGCAATTGTGCCGAAGCCAGTTCAACAAAATGTACTCGTGTTGTTAAATCAGTGGTGTTTTGTCGCTGGCAACCGGCCGCCTTTTCTCTCTTTGTCTCTCTCTGCTGCCCTTATTACGCCATTTTCTGCCTCTACCCTGTGGTTTTCTGCTCAGTCGTCCCCTTTGGGTTGTCACAACCGATGTGCGTGAACACACCGGGGGGGGGTTTATTGTTCAAGCATGGCACGGCGGCGAAGGTCTTATATGTTGTACAGGTACACAATTTGAGGATTTACTGTAAAACACACACAGCACAAAGGATGCTCTGGTGACTCTTTTTGACCGGCGTCCCAAATCCGGGTCGTCTGAACTGAACCGGTACCAATCTGATATGATCCCACCCCCCCAACCCCGTACACCCCCATCCGCTCTTTCTTCTGTTAGTTGGATCGGCATTGTTGGCCCGTTTTGTGGAGAAGCATTAGTCAAATGGGCCATCATCCCCGTCGGCGAGTCAGATGATGACTTTTGGCAGAACGCAGCCGCCGCTAGATGCCAGACAATCAGAGCCGTTGCCATTTCATCACACGGTCGCACACGGAACGCGCGGGGCACGCACGCCGACTCACACCGCACACAAGCTGTTTCTCATTAAGCCCGCAAACATGAGAGATCGAGCGAGAGGTGATGACGGAGGAAGGCTTTTTCAGTCAAAAGAGAAGAAGAAGAAGAAGAGAGAGGGGGAAAAACAACAAAGAGTCAAGGGTGAGAGTGTGCGTAGCGCTGTCATCCAAAGAGACGCCCGCCTACCCAACACCCAGTACCCTCAGCTACCCTCGCCCCATGCCCCGCCGACACTGCTGTTCCCATAGCAACAAGACTCAGAGAGGAGGCGGGGGGGGGTGAAGAAGAGAGGAAGTGTGCTAAAGATTAGGGAGGAATTTTGCTGCTGCTGCTGCCTGGATTTGACCAATCTGGTGTTGAGGCTTTAAGATGCTCTAATTCCTTCCCTCTATCACGTGCGCACACACACTCCAGGTCAGGCCGACGCGAGCTAGAAAGCATAATTTTCGGGGAGATAATTCGAGGAACTGCACTGTCGAAGTAGGAGGAAGAAGAAGTGGGACAAACTAAAGCAGGTTTTTCCTAAAATGCATTTTTTCAGCCCCCTAAAATAGAAAAAAGCCACGAGCCACATATTCCATGTGGGAATATTTTCATCTTCAGCATTATGTGATCACCTCCATCTGTCCGTGCTTGAAAACCAGATGTGCATGAAATTTGCTTTGCTCATTCACAGCCCCAAGAGGAAGAGCACTATCGATTCTAGTGACCTCGTGACCTTTCCTACAGCGCTACCATTAAGCCGACACTTCGATTTTCCAATGAGAAAAATCTCCTTATCGCTTAGTTGTAAAAAAAACCCACTATATTTGTTGTCCACGTTTATGCTCCCAGCAGACACAATCCTATTGATTTTTGCTGACCGGATCAAATTTGTACATTTATTCGTTTATCGAATGTTTGTGGAAAACATTTCATATTGTCCAGGTTCAGTTTAACCCTGAATTTTGGAGAGTGAACACATTGACCAGAGCCATGTGACGCTTCTTCTCAAGGCTCTGGGGAGAATATGAAGTGCTGTGTGCTACGGGAGGACGTGTCACGGTGACAAACACATAGTTCAAGTTTCCTGTTGCCTTTCAAATAACACACATAAGCAGAAACCGCGGAGTAAGATTTACACCGGCTTTGAAAAAGACCTCATTCATCAGAAACATGCTGTTTATGAACAGTGAAATCTTTTTAAACGGAGTCAAGAAAAATCTTCAGCTTGAATGGAGATATTCTAATACCGATTTTCAATACAAGTCCTTCTTTTGAGCTCTCAGCTGTGATACATTTACTGTTATTCATAGACTCGTTTTTTTTTTGTTTTTAGAGTTTCTCACTGTATTCAAGAGAAGCAGATCTGTTTAAAATGATTCTCAGCTGGATTTTATTCCAAATGCTGTTGTTGTGTTTCCTGCTGCAGCTCAATAATATTCACGACAAGGTCCGTTTGTGATATTCTTACAGTGAAAGCCATATCCCTTGGAAAAAACACCTAAAATAACTACCCAAAATGAATCAGGAGTAGCTCCTCAACCATAAGGCTTAGATGCATATATCTGGTCTCTTTTGAAAGGTAAGAAGTTAAGAAATATGAATAAAGTGTAAGTAAACCAAACTATATTACCATGGAGATTACAATGGAGAAGGAATTATAACATTTTATCCTCGTCTATAGTATAAAATCTAAATTCTAAAGCAATATCACCATTATAACAAAGCAACTGAATGTATTCTACAACTCTTTACCACAACTGGTGATGAAAATACACTAAAATACAACATTTGTGATACAATTTTAGTTTAGTTTTAGTTCAAAATGCTATTTATTTCCATATAGCCATGTTGTGATTTGCGATTAATCGCGATTAAATATTGTAATCGAATGACAGCTCTATTTTTTATATATTAAAAAAATATTAAACATTGTCGTTTCGTTTATAATATAAATCAAAAGTCAGAAAATGAAAGCTATTCATAGACATGAGAGCGGAGCTTCATTCTTGACCTTGTGAGCACAATATTTATGATAAGATATTCTAAACTTACTGTGTTTTTTTCCGGAGCTTTTTCAACCGTATCCGTACTGAGATAAGGTCAAATCTGACAGTTTATTTAAGTCCTTTTTTTTTTGACTTCACAGACAACAGGTCAGCATAAAAACTCACAATAGATTAAGATAAAGAACAATATCAATGTTTAGGATAGTAGAATGGAGGAATGGCAGTTTTTATTCATATAATTATAAAGAGCATTTATGCATTTTCATTCCAGGAGATGCTTTTTTTTCTGCTAAGCAAGGTTTTACGTTGTCATTTATGTTCAATTTAATCCAAGTATCCATTTATTCGCCACGTCCTTGCACGGACCAGCGCCTGCAGCATCTAACAAGGCAGCTTTAACTCCTCCAGTCATTTATACTTGCAGGAAAATATGAGAAACGAGCAAAATGAGAGACCCCATTCCACTCGTATCCGTGTGTGTCATGCATCAGTGTGTTTTCTACTATATAATGTGTGTGTGTGTGTCTCCTCTCATTAGCGTGTGCCGGCGTGCGGTAGCTCGTTAGCACAGAGCTAGCTGAGCGTCGGGGCACCGGTGCAGCTTCATTAGCTACTGTGACATTTATCTGATCGTTTCCCTGCGTCGCATGCACCGCCACGTCTCCATGGCAACCACACACACACACACACATTAAGGCAATCACACACAGTTCTTTCAGCTGGTCACAGTTATTCATAGACGCTGTCCTCCCTCCCCTACAGCACAGAAACATTGATAATGAATATGTGAAACGTGCTGTATTCAGTGGCGGTGGCTGCCGTCCCAGCGCTGTACCCACGGTGGGAGGAATATCGCTTATTGTAAAGTTCAAGTGAATCACAGGCAATATCACACTCCCTCGTTTGGCTCGAGCAGGGCCCCCGGGAGCCAGTTTTTACCTCGCTGTAAGTCACTTACAGGAGAGGCGTTCCGAATAAATCAGTCGATACAGTACGCCACTCATTTAGTTTGAGTCACTAATCCGCCTCGCACCGCCGATGACAAAATCAGTTACAGAGTGGGATTCACGCCTCTCACGGCGTGTTGTGGTGAAGTTGCTAATCTTGTTTACAGTTTTGATACAGCGGCGGAAAATATTCAGGACTGTGAAATGAATTGTGTGTGTGTGTTTCTCTGCTTGTGGCTGTCGTGCACAGAGGTGTTAGTTAGTTGAGGTGTGTATTAGCTCTTCTTTACCGTGTTGAGGACAAGAGCTCCTTAAAACGTTATACAATATTTTGTTATAACATTAGATATGCGTGACTTAATAAGCAAAAATCAAAGTTAAAGATGCAACAAGGAGTTTTAAGTGGTTATGAAACAGTCTCAATTTAATATTGATGCCTCTATATGAGCTATATGAGTAAACAAGACCATTAGGGAGAAGATTGGCTATTTCTATATAGTTATTCTTAATGCTTGTCATCGGGTCCAATCTCTGTGAAATCAGACAAAATGATTTACGGCACGTAGGTTCGCCAGAAACTCCTTCAGCTCAGACTCCAGTGGGGCCGCAGACAGACCCAAATTGGATTTGACGTTATTCGTCGGAGCATATTATTAGTAGCTTTAGAGTTCATTCAGGGCGGGCGGTAGGGGTGGTGTATAGGTCAAACTAACACATGTCTTTCAACCACGTGTCCTGTGTGAAACTAAAAGTAACGTTGACTTATTTTGCCGCGTCAATCTTTAGTCTCGTTAGTCGGTATCGTCAGTTTCGTGAATCACTTTGAGTCGTTATCGTCGGTCTCGTGAGTCACTTTGAGTCGTTATGGTCAGTCCCATGACTGTGAGTCGCTAGTTGGTAAAGTTAACGTGAACCACGACTGTTTCCTAACACTAACTAAGTGGTTGTGTTGCCTAAACCTAACTTCCTGAAGTTTATTTTGAAAGGACACTATGCATGTCATGAGCGTATATTTTACTCGTCGTCCCCGGTGCGTCCAAAAGTAATGCAACAGGGGTATCCCGTGCGTCGGTCTCCGATGCCGAGGAGCACTGACCAAGTGGCAGCATTTGACGAGTTGGGAGTGTGTTACTACTGGAGACCCAGGCCCGCTGGAGGGAAGGGAGGTATGGGAGAACCAGAACCAGGACTGCGCGGGGAAGACTGTCAGACCCTGCTGCAGTAAAATGAGAGGTTTTCTAAAGGGAGTCTGGTGCTTTGGAAACACTTTGTCCACAGGGAACGCCAAAAACCACACAAAATGAAAGCTCCTTGTAGCAGCTTTAAACTAAAAACTTGTCTAGGTATTATGTAAACATTCAAATGATAAAAAAGCTAATCAGGACTGTGTGGGTGTGGTTGGATCTGATTTATCTAACAGTAAACACTCAACCCACCATCTGACATTAGATTCTAATTCAAATGTCACTAAATCCTGATGCCCACTTAAAACCAGTGAGAAGAGCACATGGAAATTAAAAATAAATAATATGAAATAACTCAAACTGTTCTACTTTTGACAGCATCGCATCACTCATAGTATGGAGCTAATTGAAAAAACAAGGGTCTTTAATTGACTCACTAATGTGGTTTAATTTTCTGACTTTTCATTCTTTAATATGACGCAGCAAAAACACAATCATTCATAAGTTTTTGAGAATTTTTGAGAATTGGGAAAAAGTTTCTTCACAGCAACGGTGGTCTCACACCTTAAACCACTTGAATACCAAACATGTGTCAGTCTGAAGAGGTAAAACTTTGCAGTATTTCATAAGAAAAATAAAAAAAATGATTGAAAAGTCTGAAAAAAAGCTTTTTTCTTAATTATTAATTTTTTTATTTTGATTGTACATGTCAAAATATTAATAATAAATAATAACTACAAGCAATAATACTTAAACTGCGTGGCCTTAATCTACTTTAAAATTGTGCATAAAAAATGTCAATAATCCATATTTAAAGGTTATGAAATGTAAAGTTGTTTGACAATGTAGCATTTGTATTTACATTGAGACCAGTTTATGTTAATATTGATTATTGTACAAAATTTAGAAAACAGGAACAGAAAACAGTAAAAAAAATATTTTTTTTAGTTGGAATTTCAGTTTTTTAAATCATAAATATAGACAACGTTTTGTAAAACGCTAATAACATATGATCATAACATCATGATGCATTTCCTCCAGACGTGAAAATATTGAATACTCGCTCGGCCCTCGATGTGCGTCCAGATCTTAAAAAACATTTTTTGTCTATTTGTGTGATAGTTGTGTAAGAATCTGTCAAGGTGTGTTTGTGTGTGAGGAGATGTGACTGTCGGTGTGTGTGTGTGTTAACATGTCGGCACATGTGCGTATGTCAAGGTGTATGTGTGTGTGTGTGTGTGTGTGTGTGTAGCTGACCTTGGTTGCCCCGCTCCCTCGGGAGTGTGGGGAGGGGGGGAACTGATGTTTCTCACTCTGCTTGTCAACAAGATTAGTTCCCCTGTGGGACCGTTACACACCCTGCAAACACGCTGCCAATGAGAAGAAGTGTGTGACAGCTCGGCCCATCCATGAAACCATGAAGTGTGTGTGTGTGTTAGTGTTTTGTGGCGTGTGTGTGTGTGTGTGTGTGTGCGTGCGCGCTGCGATTGTGGGGTTAAGGGAGTCAGATAGGATGTGTGTTTTAGAGCAGAAACAGAAGGGAGAAACAGCGGGGGGATCAACGCAGCCAGCCTCAACTGTATCCCCCCCGTCTGTGTATGCATGTGTGATAAGTGTCTATGCACGTGTGTATGTGTGTATGCATGTGTGATAAGTGTGTATGCACGTGTGCCTGTTTTTTTTCTGAGAGAGCTCACGCTGAGCTCTGAGCTGTGCTTACTCCTGGACCTGGCTCATCTGCATCCGTCTCCCTCTCTCTCTTATTCCAGCTCTTACCTGCCGCGCTTGTCCTCTCCGTTTCGTCCTCTTCGCCTGGTCCTCTCCATCTCGTCCCCTCCGTCTCGTCCCCTCCGCCTCATCCCCTCCATCTCGTCCCCTCTGTCTTTTTTCTGTAGCACATTCCTGTCTGGCTGCCTGTTGGACTCCAGCTGTGAACAAGGCTAACAGAGGGGATAGCAGCCCGTTAATGTATTCCAGGTAGCTCAGCGCTGCCACCGTTTCCTCTGGCTCTTATTCCTCTCTACCTGCAATATGTAGTTTGATTCTTAATGTTGGTCCATCGCAGCGCTGCAGCCCAGGACAGTGACCTTTTAGATGCACTTAAAGCTGCACTAATCCATCTTTTATACGAACAAATGGTTGCATACCTACAGTACATGTGATATGGAAGGTGTTCTCCTCAGATCTACGGTGCTTTTTTAGCGTCTTTCAGCTCTTTGTTTAGTTTTTTTTACCTGGTTTTGGTTGAGTCTCATCTCTCTCATCAGCCTCGTTTCCAGGCAGCTCCATGATGTACGATATCCAGGTAGACATTGGGATGGGTTTGTCTTTTTACCCGCCAACTGTATGACCAGTACTCAAACAACCACATGACTTTTGTTCACAATTTCTGGGCCGTTTCAGTTTCGTCTTTGTGAAAGCTCATCAGACCAGTTGGAAAATTTAAATAGTATGTCATCTTTGCATTGGTTTGATTCAGGAACCCGACCTTCAAGTGTGGACCAGCCCTTAGTAGTAGGGCTGCATGATAATCGAAAATACACATTGCAATATTTTTTCATTTCAATCCTTTTAAAGTTAAATGCATCAATCTGGTGCACTTTGAGAGCAAAATTAAGAGGCTATAGATAAACAATTTTGTGCTCTTGTCAACAATTTAATCATAAAATCCATTGCATAGATATGAATGGTGATGACACAGCAAAAAAGTCACACCTACAAAGCATTGTAAACGAGACGGGGTCCGTGTTTCAAGACGGGCCGGTTGCATTGCCGAGCACGGCGAGCATTAAGTCCTCGGCCCCGGGAAGCTGTCAAAGTCCGGGCGAGGGGTGGCGTAAAGGTCACCGTCAGAGCCGTGAGTTAATTTGCTGACATTGCACATCCTGCGATGTGACATCACAATGTTGATGCTGAAACAATATATCGTGCGGCCCTTTTTAGTAGCTTCTATCAGTCTAAAAGACTTCGTTTCCCACAGCTGAACTTCAGACACTTTTGCACTGTAAGGAAAAACTTTCTCTCAATACAAAGACTGTCCTCTCACTGTGCTGTCAGTCCAAAAACATGGTCCAAATCTGATCACATGTTGTACTGTAGGCTATATATGTGGTTTACAGTTGAAATTGTTATTTTTACATGTCGGTTAGTGTACGGGGTTAAACAAACAAGATACATGATGTAATCAAGACAGCTTACGAGGCTTGTGAAGACATATTTTTGACTTTGGACCGAGACTTTCTATGTGTTTCCCCCCCATGCCTCTAGTATTTATGCTAAGCTAAGCTAACAGACACGAGATAAATATTGATCTTCTCGTCTCACTGTCTGAGAGAAAGCCAATCGGGCGTGTTTGCCGAACTGTCGATGACTCTCTTTAACGGAGGCGAGGGCTGAAGAGCCGTGGATGTAATATGGAGATGATGAATGAATAAATAAAGTAGCATCATAAGGTTTTATGGTCAATATCACGCAGCTGTAGTTTGGATGAACGAGCCGGCTGTCTAATGGGAGAGTGTGAGGTGAGGGAATAACAGCCCTCAGCAGCTGCTTCAAAGACCTGTACTATCACTTTCTCTTTTTTTAGCAGTGTAACTGAGCGCACAAACACATTCACACACACACATATAGAAACACTGGGTGTAGATCGGCCCTCAGTCACGGCCCTGTGCTGCAGGGAGACTGGAGTGATGGAAGCAATAGTTAAGCCATTAAGGCAAACAATTGGCTCAAATTGAGAGGGAGAGCGAGAAAAGAAGAGGAAGAAGAGGGGAAGAGGGAGGGAGATGGAGAGGCTATGGCAGGAGTGGATCCACTCAACGACTTAATCCGAGCCCCAGGACACTCTCCTGCTGAGCTCCACACACACAAACATCCACACACACACACACACACACACACACACACACACACGCACGCTAAAGCTCTGTCTGCTCGCAATAACACCTTGTCAGTCTTGGCCACGGGGGCGATGGAAGAGGCGCTCATTCCTTTGTAGCGAGCGACTTCCCAACCACCTTCGGGAGAAGACGGAGCGCGCAATCTGCACAAGACCGCTCGTACGCCTTATGGCCGCAAAGTGTGAGCCGATTCATTGTCTTGAACGGCGGGCGTGGAGCACAGGGCGGACAGTGTCCTGGACGAGGGCGGCGCTCCTCTGACACTGCCTATTGTATGGACTCGCTCAATCCCCACAGGCCTTCACATAAACAGCCAACAATGAGGGATTGTCTCCAGCTATTCCTTCACACACACACACACACGCAGATGATGTGTGTGTGTGTCAGAGGGCGAAGAGATGCTGCAGTGTGAACCCAGCGACCGCCGTCGCTCGTCCAATACATGTGCCTAAACGTCAGCCCGGCGATAGGGACAGTTACTCCTCGCCATTCCCTCCCTTTCCCCCTCGGGGCTCCCTCGGCGCCGGGGCCCCCTTGCGATTTATCGGACAGCTTAGCGAGGAGCGGTTGTTGCCCTCGAGGACTGTTAGCGCTGGTTTGGCTCGTTGACTCCTTCTCCGGTTCTGGCGTTTTTATTTGACATGTCCTTTAAGTCCTTTAAAGAATTGGGCGTTTCTGCCGAGCGCCTTGGCTCTTTCTGCAAAAGATGGATGGCTCGCGTTCAAAGGTCTGGATGTTTTTTTTTTCCTCCCTCCCAGGCTCTCTCTCCATATCTCTCTCCTTCCTTCCCTCTTTCTCTCTCTCTCTCTCTCTCTCTCTCTTTATGGCGTGGTATTAGTGTTGTCAGCTAACCAAGCTCAGGGTTTGGCTTTGTTTTGTTTTTGCCTCTTAAGATAATGCTCTTTCGCTCTCCTGCCGAGAATAACAAAAGAGAAAGTAGAGCAATAAAACAGCGCCGCCATTGACTTTGGTTTCATTGGATTGGTTTTCAGCCATCTTAACACAGACCACAGGCCTCGATGGAAGTGATGTGTGTGTTTGTGGCCATTATGATTGTCCTTAAAAAACACAGTTGCTCATGCTCGCATGCTCATCTCCGTAGGGCCTCCTCGCCGTTGAAAGCATTTCCTCGCCTTTCAGTCGTCTAACAATGAGAGACGCCGCAAACTGGACGGACGCGTGTGTTTTGTGGAGATAAGTGTTGCAGTGACGAGGGTGAAAGCGCTTCACCTCCGTTTTTTTTTCATACGCATTCCAGATGTGGAAGTATAACCGGAGCGATTTGCGTTTAAGCATCTGTGTCCTGTTTAGAGCGCCCTGAGGTTTACTGTACTGGTGCTGCAGCCTAAATCCCTCACACACACAACCTCAACATTCACACGCCGCATGCCGCTTATCCGGCGCTCATTCATGCATGCGAACGTTCACACATGCGGCAGCGAAGTCTCTGGCTCTTCGCCACAGCTCCTATCTCATGTCAACAACAGTGGAAATACTGTAGATATACGTTGTATGTTGTTGAAATGCCAGGAATAAAAGGTGTGTTCAGTGTGGATTTACCGCGTCCTGAAGAGATCCGTCGCCGCATCTTTACTATCGAAAAACCCACTTTTAGGGTCAGCGTAGGGTGTCAGTTTCCCGATGTGTCGCCAGTGTCAGTATATACAGAAATTGCCAGCTTCAGGGATATCAGGCTGTAAAGCCGGTAGTGAAAGCCGCCTCACTCGGCTGTAAGGAGAGAATTTTTTATTACTCTCACTGAGGTTCAGTGTCTCTGTGATGGCCTGAAGGCTGTTTTAGAGGACAGTGTGTTGAAAATGAAGTTCTGGGGCACATTTAACAATTTCTATTAGATATAGAGGTCCAGTTTTAAAGAGGAACTGTACTTGAATTTTGGGTTTCTACTAGAACATGTTACTTTAATGTTCAAAAAATGCTTTATTTCTCTCATACCGGCTGTGCCGCAGCAACTCTTTTCACGCTTGGTACCAATGGATTCTTAGGTTTTTCTAGTTTCAAGTTTTCACAGCACTGCAGTGCTATATTTCATCTTACTTTCTGCTTCTTTGTTTTGATTTTTTACCAAATTAATTAAACTCAAACTTTAAAGAAAGTCAAAAAAGATGTAGGAGTGTGTTGTGTGTAGAAATTCAACAACACTAAATCAATAGATTGTTAACACAAGAGAAAAGAAACAGACTGTAAACAATCGTGAGTTTGGTTTCAAGAATTGTTGTTTATAGCCAGTAAAGTGTTTCGGTCAAGCTTCAGGTCATGTTTATCTGTGTGTGATCAGTAACAGTTCCCAGTTTAGTCCAAAGATGATGAAATTGAATACTCGGACCAAGAGTCTAAATCTAAAAATCTGTATTTCTAATCCCTTAACGTCCTGTCTTGTCTCTCCAACAGTAACGGCACGGCCGGGAAGATGAACGGGGCGCTGGAGCACTCGGACCAGCCGGACCCGGACGCCATCAAGATGTTCGTGGGCCAGATCCCGCGCTCCTGGTCAGAGAAGGAGCTGAAGGAGCTGTTTGAGCCGTACGGAGCCGTCTACCAGATCAACATACTGCGAGACCGCAGCCAGAACCCTCCACAGAGCAAAGGTACCAACCAGATACACAGAAAACACATCCTGCATGTACACTTCTACTTACACACACAGAGAGAGAGAGAGACACAGCAGCAGTCAGTGTCGGGAGTGGGCCGTCCCACCTAGTTAATGGCAGAACAAATGATATATGTGCAAAATTACACAAGCAAACACACATTTCGTGCACCATTTGAAGACAAAGACTCGCCCCGCCAGACTTACACAGTCAATTGTGCGAAGCCGCATGATTTGCAGCTATTTTCTCCCATTCCTTTTCTTTTTCCCCTTTGATGAATTCGTCAAGTGTGAGAGCAAACAATAGAGACAGCAGCAACCAACGGGCAGACAATAGCGCTGCCATATTAACAGGCATCAACCGGAGTGGGGGCTGATGACACTCCTGATGAGACATGGAGAGTGGGAGGAAAGTAAAGAGAGAGAAAGAGAAAAGAGAAAGAGAGGGAGACGCAGCGCTTCCATCCAACTGGAAAGCAAATTTCAAGAGAAGTTTCTTAGTGTCACAGGGAACCAAATATGAGTCAGTGGGGATGAAGCGAATGAAGCAAGTAAACACGCATCTGCCAGAAAAATGGAATTGAATTAAGGATTTAGGTGCATGATTGACTGATTTGTGTATTAATTGACTTTGACAGTGTTTGCACCGGTGAAACACGGAGGATATTATTAGCTAATCTGGTGGACCGGGGTCCCACCTTTATTATTTAGAAAACCTGAACTAGTTAGTAACAGATAGGAAGATAGAAATACTACCGGCGCTTGGCATTTGATACCGATGCACCGAGGCACCCTTTAGTGTCTGTATGAGAAGCACCGGGCTTTCAACTAACTCCAATGTAAACCCTTTTGCGTCATTATTCAGCCCGGTCGCACGAAAAAGCGAATGAGGAAAGGACTACGTAGGAAAGCCGTTCTTGGTTTTGGCGTGTCATTTGTTCGCTTATGACCGCAATGTAAATATGCTACGCTCAGAGCTAGTGACGTAGAATAAAAAGTAAGTTATGTTGTAAGCTATGGTAGTGATGTATTTTTCGTACTTATGTTACATTGTTTCCGTATGTATTTTACTTAATTTACGTACTTATTTTAAGCCCAACAATTACATTTTTTCCTAAACCTAACTAAGTGGTTTTGTTGCCTAAACCTAACTGCGGACGTTACCGTAGTTTTGTCGCGTGTCATAAAAATGAAACACGAAATGCCTATAATGTGTTCTCATGAGACGCGGATTGTCCTTGTTTATGCACCTTCCCATGAACACTTTATAAGTATTTATTACACAGTTTTGTTGAATATTCGATTCTGATTGGTCAATCACGGCGTTCTACGGTCTGTTATTTCGTTATAACAGACCGTCGCTATGTATAATAGACTGTTGCTATGTATAACAGACCGTTGCTATGTATAACAGACCGTTGCTATGGGCGCAGTTGTGATGTCGGACTCTGGCAGACCGTTTTTGTCTCAAATTATTGATTTCTTCAGTAAGTAGCAGGATAATGTACAGTTAGCGGGTCATTGTTGTGAAATAAACCCCTTCAGGGCGATGAGTAGCGTCAGTTTATTTCTCAGCAATGACCCGCTAACTGTACATTATCCTTTATAATGCATTATAGACATAGTTGTCACAGGAAGTGTTCACATTCGGAGACAGTCAGAGGGGCAGACGAGGTGACACAAATTCTAAATGACGACATGATTTTGAGATTTTGATATAGAGTTGAATTTCAGTGGCTAAAAGCTGTGGTGTCTTTCACCTTCCTGCACCGACACACTGAGTCTGCTTCTGTTTTTACTTTCTCTCTCTCTCTCTCTCTCTCTGGCTGAGTCATGCTGTATGAGCTTATGAAAGCGCTCTGCCAAGACCCAAATCAGCTCATTTTTGCACACCAACACACTTGTCATGCGCTTTGTGTTTGTGTGTTCTTAGCCTTGAGATGACTCCTCTTCCCACCAGTCTCTTCTGCCTCCTCTTCCTCTCTCTGCAGCGTCTGAGGAGGAATATAAAAAAACGGCCTAAAGTTCCTCCTCCTGTCCTACAGCTCCCTCAAATCTCTTCTCCATCTTCACTACCCTTGAAATGAGTTGTTTTTCTGGCTGATGAGTCAAGAGTATCACTCACCGCCACTTCTACGGGGGATAAAAAACGCCGCCACCTACCATTCCTTTTATCTTTCCTCCTCTGAATGACAATCTCGCTCTATATTCCCTCATTTTTTGCCGCGCTGCCTGCAAGGTGGAGTGTTTAAAGAGGAAATGTAGCATATGATTGGGCTCTTACTGGCCTTGTTATTCGCAGGCTTTGAGCACTGTTGTTGTTTTCTCATAGTTAAGTAAGCCGCCTGGCCTCATCTGCACCCGCTCAACTCCAGGGAGCTGCGACGGCCCCCTCGCCGGTTTCACTGTTACGCCGGAGACGGCGGTAATTTCACCGGTGTCAGGGAAACTGTGGCCCCTCTCCTCCCTCGGCGTGTTTATTTTAAATTAGCGACGGTGTTGTTTGAAAAAGGATCTCGGCCATTTGGGGCAAATGAGCCCGCTCTGCTGCCCCGGTGGCGACCCTGAGGCACTTTCTCCCCTTTTTTTTTTCGTGAAACAGCAGTTTGGACTTAAATGAGTTTGTTAGTCCCGCTGAGACGCTGAAAAAAAAAGTTCCACGGCCACCGCTACAAGCCTTTACTTACAACTTCTCTGTTTCCTGCTTTGGGTTTTGTTTGGATCCTCATTAGCGGACACTTCAGCGAGTCCAAAAAGAGAGCGTCAACAACAAAAAGACCAAAACAGCACAGAATGGTAAACATTCATTGACAGCGGGAATTACGCAAGAACGAGATAACTTCTGAATGAAGATAACTTCAGCTTCTACATTTATGGAGGATATAAGAGCCTGAAACACATTTAGGGAGCTTTGCTAAATTCTGATTAGTTAGTCAGTATAGATTTTCTTTACATGATTTGTAAGTAATAACTACTCGTTTTTGTTCTCTAACTAAATGCTGACCATTAACCCTTGAAGACAACAACCAACAAACGCTTGTGTCCTGTGCGTTATGTTTCACTTTCACTTTACAATCAGCTGATCGTTCATGTCCCGCAAGTTACATTTTCATGTAACTTAGTAGCTTTTTAGCCCAACCATGTTGTTTTTTCCTAAACCTAACTATAGAGGTTTTATTGCCTAAACCTAAGCAAGTGTTTTTGTTTAATTCACAACATTAAGCATGTGTTTACTGCGACCAAAAAAAGTGACGCCGATGGGTCTGACAAAGCGTCAGTATGTGACAAGTTGGGATGAGAACGTGTTACAAGAGCTCGACGTCTGCTTGAATCCTTTTTTTCCGCACCTGTTAATCACTTTTGATCGCCCGGTTGCGCACGCAGCACCGCTCCACAGGTGCACCACGCTGTTTTAGCCCGACGTGCTTTGCCAAGGCGTTTTTAAAGCGGTTGCGCCTGTAGCAAGGCGTCTCAGTGTGATCCTGGCCTTAAGGCGGTCACAATCCGCAGGCACCTGAAGCCTCAGAGTAGTCAAGTCCAAGTCAAGTCTTTGTGTGTTAAGCCTGACTCAAATCCAAGTCTACAGCCGCTGCTACATGTGTGTGTGATTTTAGGCCCGATCCACATCTCTACATCAGTCCCACAGCTCTCTATTTTCTTTTCATTTGATTGGACCAGCATGTCCGGTTTGTCCTAAAATATTGTTTTAAAATGGCAATCAGACTTGTGCAGACATTGGACTCGGACAGCTATGAATAAATTAATGATTAATTACCGGACGACGGAGATAAAACCCAGGACTTAATGCTCGCTCAGAGCTCTGGCTGGAGCACGTCAAAACCGCAAAGTGGATATCTGTGGATCGGCGTAATCCTCCTGTTTTATTATTGTCATCATCTGCCGTCACATGACGGTCGTGAGTGCCGTTCGAGAGGCTTCTTCAGCCTGACAGGAGTGAAATTCCTCCAGCTGAGTCTGTTTGGCATGAAGGAATATCCTCATTTGTAAAACATCGGCTTCCAAAAATTCCATATTGCAAATAATTTAAATGATCTCAGGTTAGAGAGAAGCCAAAACTTCGGTCCCTTTAATAAGTTCCCACATTTGTTGTTTTTGGCCCTGAAGCATTAAATCTGTGTCACTGTTGTGCGTGATGCAGAATCCATTTTGCAGTTTGACCCAGGTGTGTGTCTGTGTGTGTGTGTGTTTTTACTCAGACTAGGACGGTCTGGGGAATATCGTGGCTCTACTGTTGGTTTAATGTGTTTGGAGTTAATAACCAGATGAGTGGATGAGCGCGAGGAGGAGGGGAGCGAGTGAGAAATGGAGCAATTTGGCATTTTGTGCTGAAAGAGAGATAGAGATGGAGGGAGAGATAAAGAGAGAACGAGACAAAGAGAGCCAGAGGGGTAAACAGAAAATGGTCCTTTTGCTAAAACACAACCTTAAGCGCCATGACGGGTTTGTTGCAGTATCCGTGTGTGTGTGTGTGCGCGTGTGTGTGTGTGTGTTTTGGCAGGGGACACGCGATGTCATTTATCTTAATGATACAGCCGGCCCACATGAGCTGCTGAGACACACACACACACACACACACTTAAAGTCACACATGCACAGAATAAGTTTAATGTCTTCATTAAGAGGCTATATCCTACAGAAGAGTCTCTGAGCACAACAACACAGCCTGGAAATCAGTCAAAATATAACAAATAACAACATAAATCAGAAGAGAAATGAACAGCGAATGGAAAAGACTCATTAACATTACGCTGAAACATATATAGAGGGGTTTTTAAAAAGGCCAAGACATGAAATTACTGTCTGATAAAGAGATGTTGTCGGTCCACCCGGGAAATAACGCAAAGGAAAAATGAGGGCTGAGCCATTATTCGTTTTTCTATCGTAACGTGATTCGAAAGAGTGCAGTTTTTATTATAACTTACATATTTAAATGCGTTTTAAACTGCAGCAAATGAAAGTTTAAGCAGGCGACTGTTGTCATAATGACCACTGTGGTCAGCTGTAGTTTACCCTTTAAAGACGGATATCCCGTGGCCGGCTGTGGGAGATCGCTGTTTGCACGATCCTGTTTAAATTGATCTAAAATAAAAACCATAATAGCTAAAGCATTCATTCTTTTTGCAGCAGAAAGCTAAAGCTTCTGTCTTTCGCATCATCATGTTGCACACTGATGTCATTATGTAGGATCATCGCAATCTGCGCACCATTGATAGTGCCGCCGCAAACCTGCGTCGGTGTTGGTGTGGACGGGATTTCCTTGCGTCGATGATGTTAATAACCGAGTAAATCGAGTTACTCGAGGAATCGTTTCAGCTCTAGAACGGTCGAGGAGAAAGAAAATTGCTGCGTCCGAAATTAATGATGGAAGTAGCTAACGGGTGAGCCACTTTGTTTCCTTCTCTTCTCTGTTTGAGAGATGCACATGGGCAGTACTGATCGGTCAGGATTGGGTAGCGAGTGACACGTGTTGTTGTTATTCCTGTGTACTGTAAAAGAGCTGATAAATGATGTGGGATTGATGAATAGATTCTCGTATTCGCCGATACCGGATCCAGCATTGGAGGCTGTATGGGAGGCATTTCTGATACTGGTATTGGTATCAGAACAACTCTAGTTTGAACCCTGTGAGGACTTAAACAACAAGGATTACTTTATGTTACTCTTTTCATGTAGAAACTAGATGAATTTGTGATTATTCTTAGCCAACGTATAACAATACCAGTAATCTATGAAATGAATATCTGCTCTGTGTCGCTGATTACTGCAGCACAACAAGTGATTCAACCTACAGCCACGACATCATGGCTGAAAGGACGGAAGACAAAGGGGCCACCTGTAGAAAAATCAAACCTTCAAATGTGAGAACAGAGACAACACGCCGCCGCCCACACGGCGTGATTGGCAGCTGATCTCTGGGGAAGAACGGGCGCCACATCACAGCCGCGAGTGTTTAGCGCCAGAGATACAAAGAAATATTGGAGATCTCAACAATCAATGCTCCTTCATATGAACCAAAACAAAAAAGTGCAATCAATGCTCTGGACACCTGAAACACATTTTATTTCATACCATCATTTATAAATCTCCTCTAACCTGAAATGTCATCTTGATGGCTACAAAAAAAAAAATCCGATGACGGTTTTGAGGGGGAAAAGCCTGGAGATAAACGCGTGCAGGCAGATTACAGCATTTGATTTCCGATCACTGCTCAGATGAAAATCTCTGCTGTGATGCCGCGTCCAGGGACCCACACCCGTCCAACAGCACACATCCGCTTTGAAACTGCACGCCAACTGTTTTCCTCTCACTCAGCTGTGGCAACGCTGAGCGAACGCTTCGCCGTCCAAGACAATTATCTGCTCTAATGGATTCAGTTGAGACGGGGCCGACCCGAGACGGAGCGCTGATTTATTTCATTCTTTCCTAAAGCAGAGCGGCCAATTATATCGCCTTAACTAGGCGTTAGCTCTTTTAGCCGGCTACCCGGGCCCAATTAGAGAGCAGCTGCAGGTGGATTTTAATGGGAGGCTGTGTGTGTGTGTGGATCCTCGGCTTCGTCGTATGTTTACACTTTTGCCTGCCTCAGCGACAGAGAGAGTTGCTCGGTTATGAGCGAAGTTGCAGAGCTGGATTGTTTTTTTTTCTCCCCTCTGCGAGCTCTTCGGGGTCAGCCAGAAAGCAGCTTTGATTTCCGGAAAGTGCTCATGTTGTCTTTGCAGCAAGGGAGGATTTGGAGGGACGGGAAGGGGGCGGGGGGGTGTGGGTGACATCGGTGCTTTTCCACCAAAGTAACCAGTGGATTGTGTAGATTTGTGAAGTGCTGCGAGCTGGACCGGTTCCTGCGTTGACAGGATTAGAACATCAGCCAAATGCCCGTCAGAGATGCGGCATTGTTTGAAGCCATCCACTCATCCGCTCCCTATTTTTTCCATCTGACAATCTGTTCTTTATTGCGCTGTCAAATTCAAAATGTGTTCTCTGTCATTTTCACCCCTCCCCCCTATCCCCTGCTGTCACTCAGTGGCTCTTTGACACACATCAATTATACACATTAGGCTTCACGGAGAGTGAAGAGGGGGCAGCGAGAGAGGGTAAGAAACAGAGAGAGGTGGAGCATGTATCCCATACCACCCAGAGGCCTGTTCCAGCAGTAATTGCGGTAGTTAATGTGGGTCAGCGGTTGCGGGGTCGGAAGGAGTGATGGAGGGGGGAGAGAGAGGGAGTCGCTGCAGTCACCCTCGGGTAGGAGGGCTAAGGGTGAAGCGCTCCGATACACCACCCCACACACTTCTCTCTTTTTTCCTCCTTTTAATAAACCATACTAGCATTCAGCTGGGCTGCAGGGCATCACTCCTTTCACCCTCCACCTCCCTCAGTCTGTGCTGATTCAACCCCAAATATTTGAGTACTGAGCACAGAGCTGCAGTTCCCAACCTGGAGGTTTGGACCTGCGAGATAAAGCTTAGAGGTTGTGAGATGACTTACAGGAAAAGAAAGCAGAGAAAAATATGTTTATTTTTTGTTTTTTTCAGACAGTTTCTTTCCGAATAACCTGGATAATTTGACCTCCACAGATCTCTAAATATATTCAAATAAATCAACCTGGGAATAGGGATATACCGATACTACTGATATCGGATATCAGGCCAATACTGACTCAAATAACTGGATCTATTCGATTCAAATCTATGTTTGCGTCTGATTACATGTGCGCGTACTACGCCATGCATGCCAATGAACATATCAGCTGTTTGGGAGGTGTTCCACGCTTGATATGCTAACAAGTTCTACGTACGGCTACTTGCAATATCTGCAAAGCAAATGTTTCAACTTAATCAAGCACCTCCAGAGGTGTCATGCCGAAGAATTTGATTCATTTTTGAAGGTTTGTTACCGAGTTGCAGGTGCACAATTTATTATTTTAACAATAAATAACAATTCAGTAAATTTATATCCATGTATTTATTTGTTAAATGTTGTTCTACAACGTAGAAAAGCAATGTTGAAGTCAAGCCTGATGTTGCCTTACACATAAAAATGACGATCCCAGTCACTTCCACACAGTGAGGCATACAGCTTATTAATTAAACACTGGTAACGGATCGGTTCTCGGTATTGGCTGATACCCAGGTATCAGCATTGGGACTGAAAAAGTCTGATCGGTACATCTCTACCTATCATGAAGGGCAGTAAGGACAGTATATATTGCTTTCTTGTAAAGGGGTACAAAAGCCCAAAATAAAAACCTCTGAAATAGTCGCACTCGCACTTAATTTTACATGAAAGTCACCACCATCAGTACCATTCAGCATGTGCCAACAACCAGCGGTAAAAGGGTAAAGAGGTTGTATGACATTAACTATCCAAACACAGATTTTTTCGGACTTAAATATGTAATAAAATCTAAATAATGTTACAAATCTACCCACAAACAACCAGAATACCCTCATGACTTTGATCTTACTAACAAATCCTTTTGAAGAAATGACTCATATATGTCAAGAAAACAACTCTGCGTGCTACAAAATGATGCTCCCATACAACTCATTTCAATAAAACCAGATGCGGTCAAGGTTGTTTTCCAAAGCCTTTTCCCCTCCAGCTTTAACATCCTCTCGTCATTGAGTTTGATCCTGAGCTCACACCTTGTGGGGCTTTAGCTGATTTTTTTTCTGCTAATGTAAAACTCCCAACAACAAAAACCAAAACGGCTGAATAAAAAAAAAAAGCACAAGAATCCAATTAATAATTTGTCTGAAAGGAAGAAAGTGTTTCTGGAACAGACGGGGACACTCTGCACTGAAACCTGGGCTAATGGAAGTCTTTTTAAGTAGATTAGTTTGCTGCTTAAGCTAAGATGACCCGTCCAACCTGTTCTCTGGCTGGGGAGACCTGGATGTTCCTTTTCTTAAATGGAAAAAAAAAATTACAAAAAGAGATATTAAATAATTAAATGCACCAAGAAGAAAAGTGCAGGTTGCCACCTCTGAGGCTCCGGTCTGATTACCACCATCAGGAGAAACATGGAAATAAAAAGGCAATATCGACCCGAAACGGCGATACATGAGAGCGAACGCCGCCCTCCCCCCTCCTCGGCTCCTCCGCTGTTGAAGCCGGGGGTCGACCTGTTGTTGGAGAGGGTAGATGTGTTGACAGAGGCGGGGCGCCGTGGGTCTTCGCTCAGTCAAAGGCCCCCTTCAGCAGCCATGAAGCATTTATGAACAGGCATCTCCCTCCTCTACTCTCTATTCCACTCACAACCCCTCTTCTTCTTCTTCTTCTTCTTCTTCTTCTTCTATCTTGCAAACACTCTGCCCTTCTTTCCCACGTCCTCTCCGACTGTCTCCCTGCTACACACACACATCGGCATCTAATAGATTTCCTCCCCCTTCACTCCGAGTGTGTATGTGTGTGTTTTTGAGTGTCCCTCCTCAACAGCACTAGCGGAGTGTATCTCCCCGCTCTGAGCCCTTCTCGGCCTTCAGGTAAATGTTTGTGCTGCGAGAAAAAGAGACACACAAATTGACGGAAAGAGCTTACTCACGCTATAGTCCGCAGCAGCACCGTCTCACCACTTGTTCAAGGTTGCCGTACAGGTGCGTCTCTCTGTAAATAAAAAAAAAAA
>CAKAOH010003790.1:0-43748 GCA_916701665.1 Sebastiscus tertius
GGACTGTCTGATACTAAGGTAAAGCGGTGGAAATATTCTAAATATAGCGTACACTTAACCTGATATTGATTTTTTTTTAGGTGGCTAAAATATGTTTTTCTGCTGCTCCCATCCACAGCCGCTTTACCTCGCCATCAGACGACCCTTTCCGACGGAGAACTGAAGCCGTAATACCGCTCTCTTCAAAGCCACCAGACTACATTAGCAAAAACACTAATTTTGCTTTGCATAACGCAGGAGTATACATACAACTCCACTTCAGAAAATTATTTCCAAACTTAGCACAGCTAACTTTGACTCAGCTAGTGCTAGCATTCACATTATTCATAACCTCATTGATTAGCTTAATTTGGTAACCTACGTCACTGCTTTTTGCTAACGGCTGGACCCGCCCTTTAATGCAATTAGCTATCTATGAATGTTGATAATATCAACAGTAGGTATTGCTTGTGAGCCTAAATCTTTGTGTACATGTATGCATGCTCTGAGAGTTTTTCCTTGTCCCTACTGAAAGAGCTGTCTTTGCCACATTTGTGTGGGCGTGCTTGTTGTGTTTCCTCACTTACACGCTGACATGTTTGAGAAGCTTTCCCTGAATTGTTCTGGATTAATGTTTTCATTATCAAGAGCTGTCGCTTTTAATTTTGACAGCATGAGTGCAACATGCTGTCAGCTTGTATGAATATGTTTACATGATTTATCTTCTTTTTATAGCCAAATTATACATTTTGCACTGTTGCATGTGGTAAATAGCGTTAGACCAGCCAATAAGCAGAGTCTGGCTCAAGAGTTATTGCTCCGTTATAGCTTTGTGTTGTGTACACCAGCTGTCTGTTGACTGCTGTTAATCAGGACGGACCTGCAAAGGGAAACTGCAAGATTTTATATTCACTTCAGTTTCAGGGCTTTATTAGTAAAAACTGAGACAGACATTCACGCAATAAAAACCCAACCCAAACACTCAGTGTACTTAATGCATAGTGAAAGTAAGTACTCTGTAAAATGCCAATTTATTTCCAATAATAAATATATCCAAGTGCACAGCACAGTGTTCCCAGCGTACCGAAGTCAAGCTGAATAAATGCATAAATTAACTTTCTAAAGTGCCTCACATAAAATGTATTTTTATAAGCAGTTTTAAGAAATGTGTATGCTACATAAGTAATTATCTCAAAGGTCAGAAACTGGCAAGGGATACTGTAGGTGTTGAATAGGTGAGAAGTTCTGCATACTTCCTTCCTGAGGGAAACATTTTGATTGCAGGGTGATAGCAGTCCGACCATTCTGGCGGTGGTGAGTGGAAGCAGTGGAAGATGCACTGTTTATATTTCTTTATGCATTTCTGCCTCATTATGCAAATTAGGGGGCAAATTAAAACAGAAATATCAATTTATCACGTTGTCAAATAATGAATGTCTACATTTATTTTTAATATTATTTCTGCTACATTTATTTATTTTTAATTACATTTATTTATTTATTTATTTTTTGAGTCATTTATTTATTTATTCATTTATATTTGATTTTGGCAAGCTCCGTCCTCCATAGTCAAGTACTTTGAATGTTAACACTCGCTCATATTGTGCACTTTGCTACTGTTTTTTATGAGCCATATTGAAGACAAATTTCCATTTCCTTAAAAAAAAAAAAACCCTCCTCATTCATTAAATATGAGGTCTTTTCTATGTGATGTAACACGACTGCTCATCTTCCCCGAAGCTTAAAATGCCCATTTTCATAAAAATTGAATAATTTCTTCTGACGTTAGCGGAGGCGCTCTTTATTTGAGGCAAAGCAGACGCCTCCGACACTGTGGAAATACCCTGTCTTGTAAAGTGAAATCTAATTCTTGTGAATCATAGTAAAGGGAGGGAGACTGTTAATATTCTCTATTGTATGACATCTCCTTGGTTTTAATCAACGTCAGTGTAATTTCTTTAGACTGCATTAGACTGCGTATAGACGCGTTTACCTCACTCCTGAATGTCGTTTTATTTCCCATCAACGCTGCATCATCTATGTGAGGTGAAAAGGTGAAAAGGTACAACCTCGGAGACCGCTCCACTAGAGTTTGAATACAAACGCGCCTGATGAGAATACATACAAACACTTTGGTGAGATTTAATGGTAATTTGTGTATTTATGTTCCTAGATCCTCCACCCCTCCCCTCCCATCCCTTCATATGTCTGTGCTTCATTACTCCTCATCTCCCCTAACCTTTAAATACAGATGCATTTGCTCCCCTCCCGGCTAGCTGGGTGGTTCTCCTGCTGCCTTAAAGGTTAATAGATTTCCCGCACCGGGATTGGAGTCATCGTCATGTCGCATGCGCATCAAATTCGTCCAATTGAGACATACAGTGGAAAGCAGGATGTGTTTGACAGGAATTTGATTGCACCCTTCTCTTAGATTGACCTGTAAAGATTTATGTAAAGATTTTGACTGCACTCACACACACTGCATTTGCTAAATGTTAGGTTTGAGCGATTTTAAACCCAAAGCACCATCCAGTGTGCGCCATATTTCACAAGGAATAGGCTTCAAACTGTGTGTTTTGGTTAGTGAGCAGGTTGGTGGTAGCCTTCTTGGTTGGTAACCATGAAGGGACCCCCCACCACTCTCCCATACAGGCAGGAGAACACACGCCACAGAGAGAAGAAAGAAAAAGGATTCAGCTATTGGAAAGGGCAAGGCGAGAACCGATGGGGGCAAATTGATTTCTCTCAGGGAGACAGCAGCGCTGATGATCATGCATCGTATGTTGTGTTACATAAGCGTCTTGCCACAGCTAAAGGGAATGACAGAAGTAAACAGCACATAATTCTGAACACAAGCAATCGGTAGTGACAGGGTCGGAGACGCGGGGCCACTGGAAACCGGGGGGGGGTTTCTGCACTGGAAAGTCTCACCATTAAACCGTTCTCCGTGGTATGATTGTCTCACATCACTGACGGCATGTTAGCCGCGAGATGCAACATGACAGACAAAATCAATACTGGTTAGGCTTTCAAATAGTTCTAAACTGACAATATTTGGAGGTGACAGCTGTATTCAGAGGTAATTTTGACATGCATTTTCATTCAAGGCAGTCATTTTTAAAAAGTAATTTTCAGATTTTAGTCAGCAATAATCATAGATTGTATATAAGAAGTGGACGTAGTCACCCGTTGGTTTATGGACTGCCGTTTTGAAGCCTTGAGTTCGGCATTTTGGCCGTCGCCATCTTGGATTTTTGCAACCAGAAGTGACACGAGAAGGTGGAGCTAATTACAACCAAATGCTTAACAAGACATTTCTAGGTTGCAATTAACTTTCATGAACTGAAAACACACTGTGAAAGGGTTAAAGTTCTAAGATGAAAACAGGACTGTACAACGCCGTGGTAGTGACCTGTCAATCACAAGGTAGCCACGCTCTAAAGCATCCCCTGCTTTATGGTCTATTTGACTCTAAATGGGACCATAATTTACTAAATGAACATCATGCTGCATTGAAGAAGACTTGAAACTAGCGATTGATACCATAAACTCATGTTTACAATGTTTACTGAGGTAATAAATCAAGTGAGAAGTAGGCTCATTTTCTCATAGACTTCTATACAATCAGACTTCTTTTTGCAACCAGAGGAGTCGCCCCCTGCTGGATATTAGAAAGAATGCAAGTTTAAGGCACTTCAGCATTGCCCACTGGCAATAATGCATTATCAAACATCCCTCGCTGAATGACTTCCTGTTGTTGAAACATGAATACGTGAGGTGAAAAACAAAAGTACCTGAAAATGACTTTAATACATATTTAATGAGACCTACAGACAAGATGATGGAGGATTTTCATCATCATTAAACCATAATTTAGTACAACAGTCCAGAAATTGTATCCTGACAGGATGAGAGAAACAATCATTGTAATGATGATGATGATGATGATGATGAGGATGATGATATACTGGGTTTACAGTGGCATTTTAAGTTTTTTTTTAATAATATCTTGTCCTATTATAAATACTCAATGTGGTTTACTTTTTTCCTTCCTTCTACACACATCTTGTTTCAGCTGTCACACAGTGACTGTGTGTGCAGTGCATCTTTCTAAAACTTTAGTTGAATTTCTGTATGCTATTTATATATGTGTATATATATATATATATGTATATATATATATATATACATATATATATTTGTGTCCAACATTTTGCTATAACATGAAGGTTATAAGATATTTCTTATCTTCTTTAAGAGATGTCATACAGCACTTAAAACTAGCTAAAGTTAGGTTTATACTTCGTGGCTTCGTGGAAAAAACTTCAAATCTCCTCATATGTAATTTGCAGACCTACAGTCATTGTCATTATTTTTGGATACACCACATTAATCATTGACGCATTGAATTCTTCATTTATTCAACTTGAATAAAACCCCCCCACACACACACAATCGTCTGCCAATTAGTTATTCATTTTTTGTCCTTTTCGCTCTTTTGTTTGTACTATTTAACTATATGCTGTGTCACAGCACAAGTGGCACTGATAAAATAATTTAGTATTTGGTTTTGGTTGCCAGTCAACAAGAAAAGGATGCAGTCCTTACCTGAAGTGAACTCGGTTGCAGTAGGCAGAAAGCTGTTTTATATTTGTTTTAAAGGTCCTTCCATGGACGGATATTGGAAATTAACAGTATATATGCTGTGATACACTGCACTGGGAAATTGTCTCTATGTACTGTATATGTATTTGTCCCTATCAAATAAACATGAAATGAAATGTTAACAGACATTCGTCTATTAGCTTTGAGGGGCTTGCAAATCCCACACTGTTCCATGGTGTGTGGAGTTGCATGACACAAGAAGTGCTGGACATGATTCACACTTGTTGTCAGTCCCATTTATGCCATTTTCACTGAGCATATTACAACATTTAAAACCCACATGCCTCTTGTGATCACAGAAGAGGACTTATTATCAGATCAGGATCACAGGTTCAAAGCTGTAGGTGAGCAGGAAGTGTTGAAAGTGCTCAGTCCATGCATTTTTTTTTATTAAAAACTGACTCATGAGTCACCAAATTGTTGAATACACTTCAGGTTTTTTAATGTTTTAACGCTCTTGTTCTTGTGTCAGGAACATTCACATCACTGTTAGACCATTTGGCTGTGACAAAGTTGGCGACGAAGACGGGGAGTGAGCTGCATCTCTGAAAAGCTTTTCTCTGCTCGTAATCAAAATTGCTCAGTGGCTAGACAAGTGCTCATTGTACCCGAGTGCAGTGTACTCTGCTTGATGTGTTTTTGTTTGGTCCTGGAAATCACTGTTTACCACCATATTTTGCTTTTTCTGATTTTCAGCTTAATAAAGGAGCGATAATAAAGTCATTATTAGTGCTGCACTCAGCTCAGTCACATTACAGATGTATTAATTTTCATGTTCAGCTGATAAGAGTTGGGTTACAAAATTGTTCATTTGGGATTTAAAAAGTTATATCTTTACAGCTTCTTTAAGTCTAGCACAAAGTCTAGACTTTCATCGTGAATATATCTGCTTATTACAGTGATGAGAAAATGTACTTTGAACTGTCATTTCTTTGTCGTTGTTTGCCTTCGTTTTATTTTGGGAGTTGGTATTTAGTTTTATATTTATGTGTGTGTGTGTGTTTCTCTCCGGCTCTAAATCTGACCTTTTAATACCATTTTGAAGATGAGTGCAGTCTCGGAAAATTTGGGTTTTTTGCAAATTCTAGCCTGAAAACAAAAAGTGGTTTCATCAGGTTTTAGAGCAACTTCTGTATAGTATTATCATTCGCCTTCTTGCCCCTCAGCACAATATCAATCATAACTGTAATACTTAATGATAGTTAAGGTAAAATTCACTGACTTAAACGCACAATGAGTATCTGTCAGTTGCGGTTTGTGAGCCGCTCCTTCCCTGCTCAACAAGGGTTATGGGGCATTCACACCAAACGCAAAGCGAACTTTTTGTGCGACGCGATTACATACAATGTCAATGCAAGAGGCAAATAGACGCGCTGGGTGACACAAATGGCGCACAGGACGCTGTTGAGCTGTTGGGCATCCAGAGCTGTGATAGTACATCATATTTGTACAGAGACTGGATGAAACTCTGCGTATAAATGTGGCATTTTGCTTCGCTACATTTGCATTTTTTTTTTGGCGCTGTGTCCACCGTTTTCATAACTTCCTCTCTGATGGCTGCTCACGATCTGGCACCTGCAGGTCGCCGCGTTTTTATAGAGGTTGATGCCCAGAATTGGCCTGAACACAGCAAAGTAAGACACCGCCACACTCTTCTAATGGGTCATTGATAGGGAACATTGTTATTTAGTAATATCCTACTCATTCTGCCTTTAGAAATGCCCTTGATTAGATTTTCTTAACGTTTTATTATGTAATATTTGGATATCGAAAACTTGATTCATATCACTTTACAGTACATGAGCGGTGGTGGAAGAAGACGTGCTCAAATCCTTTACTTACATAGCATCAATATAACAATTTAAAACACTTTATTTATTACAAATAAGTCCTGTCTTCAAAGCCCTACTCAAGTAAAAGTACCGAAATACTCATTAGATAATAAAACTTTAATTCTATAAGACAAAAGGTGGCAGAAGGGGCTGCATCCTCTCCTTTGTTGTCTCCTGCCAGCTGGACTCTTCAACAAATCCAGAGCGTTGCCAACAGGTCTGAGAACACAGTCGATACAATTACTGGATGTTCGCTCACTTCCCCTTTTTGTCCTTCCCAAATCCATCACAGCCTCCACCGCCCAAACCTTTCATCGGACCTGAGAGCACATTTTGACGGACAGGCAGCCAGTTGTCAAGCTAATCAAGGTGTCCGTGAGGCGCGCTGCTCTCAGTGTGGTGCTGAAGCCGTGAGTGGAAATAATGAGCCGAGATCCAGTCTGTGACCCACAGCTAATGCCGCACACTGCAATCCCCCTGCCCTTCTCCTATACCTGCACAAACAGCAGTGTCAACAAACAAGTACTTCCCGCAACATCTCGCTATTTCTCCTTCATGTATAATTACTAATGAAGTAGCTTTGGAGATTACTCGTCGCCTGGGAAGCCTAGTAAGCCATTACATTATTGAGGTGAGGGGGTAATTGCAAGCAAGTTCAAATATGACAGAGTACATGCATGACTTTGACAGAATCCCTTTAACAGAAGCGAAGCGAACATATCTGTGTTGACATGTCTGCAGCTTAGGTGAGATGTAACACTATATTTATGTCCTTCAGTTAGCTGCATGCACACGCGAGCAAATTAAGCAAATTAATGCATGAGCAGTGCAGGAGAAGATGAGGAGAAACCCGCAATTACAGTACAGTCAATACAAGAAATGAGAAGCAACTATATTGATTTTAAAAGCCTCTAAATCACATTATGACTTGTACTATAAATAGAGGTTTTCAAAAGGTTTCTTCTCTGAATTAAGATTATTTTAATGAACGTTTTTATGATTCAATGGCCTTTTTTTTGCAATATCTTATGTTTACAATTTCCTAACAAGTGGTCTCTTGTAATAAAAAGTCAGAAGTAGAAGAAATTGAGAGCTTATTCTTGACTTTGGAGCCACAAGGTTCATTTGGTATCTGTTCTGGAGCTTTCAACAGTAGTTTTAGTTGTTAAAACTTCTTTTTCAAGGCTTTTTTTTCTGGCATTTTACCTTTATTTGATAATGTCAATAGAGCTACAGACAGGAAATGCAGGGAGAGAAAGAGAACATGCTGTCCTGCCGACATGATGTGCCAGATCAGAAAATGCACATATGTGTCATTTTGGAAAGAAATGAGAAACTATTATGTCATTTTGCTACGAGAACTTGTTGCTTGTTTTGTAACATAGAGCTCAGAGTTCAGGGTTTTGGCTGCAAAATCATTCACATTGCAGAGTGATAAGAATGATTATAGATGTGCATAAGGATGAAGCACAGACGGCGAAAGAAACACTTCAAACGAAAACAAGACAGATATAGTACAGGCAGCTGAAGGCACAGAACAGTGAAGTGCAGATTGAATCTTGCTAGACGAGGAGTTTCTTCTCTCCTGTGTGTGTGTAACTTACTGATGTCAGATGTGCGTGTGTGTGCCAGACATCAGGAAATGCCGTGCTGGAACTGAACTTTAAAGGTGTCTGCTCGGCTGAGTGTCCCTGGAATCAAAGTACAGGGTGTTACGTTTCATTCACAACTCAGACACACAAAGAGAGACAGGGGATGTGATGATATTCCTACAAAATGTCTCTAGGAATGTAGACACCGTCCTCTGTATTCATGTGTCGGTAACATCATGCGCACCAAGCTTACAGTAAATGTCAAAGAAATCACACTTTAAAAGACAGGAATTTCCCATATTTTCACGTCAAAATCCTCTTACACTTGACATGAGAAACGATGGCTGGGTTAATGACCACTGCAATAGTAAGCTCAGTGTGATGACAAGAAACAGCCAAATGCATCCAGCTGTCAGCAGTGACAGCTTCTGTAACATCTGGGGAAGCTGGTACAGGGGAAAAGTCAACTGCAAAACGTGGTGAAAATTCTTCAATATACCACATGAAATGGCTTTTTGATATGCCATGTGTGGAATGTATCTGCTGTCTCAGTACTACAGCTGCTATAAAGGGAAAAGCCGAAGGGAGCTTCATCAGGCGCTGACAGGCCGCCACCCAATTGACGCAGTTAAACCGGAGGCCGGTCCTTAAAAGCATTATGGAGTGAAAGTGTTGCTGACCTACGGTCTGTGTGCCGGATGCTGCTGCTGCTACCAGCTATTAATATATAATGAAAGGATGAGTTGACTCATTGGCTCAACCTTCGTCCATCAATACCACTAGATCGCAATGTACTATTACTTAAGAATCAGCAGCCAGGCAGTGCTACAGGCACTAAGGTTGACTTTTGACAGGTTAAGCTGTCTTTTTTTCTAGTTGTTGATTTAGAATTAACAATATTATCATTATTATTTTTTATCAAATGTTAAATACTAATTTTGTATCTGTAAATGTAATTAAAACCCCCAAAACAGTATTTCAATTCTACATATTGTGTTATAAATAAGCATAGTGACCCAAACTTACTACAAAGACATGCAAAACGACTAAAAATAGATGAAAAACCACCACAAAAAGATGCTTAATGACTATAAATAGATGTTGAATGACTACAAAGAGTCACAACAATACCAAAAACAGATGCAAAATGACTACAACAAGTCACAACATGACCAAAAACAGATGCAAAACAACTACAAAGGCATGCAAAATGACTGAAAATAGACAAAAACTACCAAAAAATACACATAATGACTACAAATGACCCAAAAAGACTACAACAAGATCCAAAGTTACTACAAAGACACACAAAACGACTAAAAACAGATGAAAACCCACCACAAAAAGATACGAAATGATTAAAAATATACGTAAAACAACCGCAAAGAGACACAAAACGACCAAAAACATACACATAATGACTACGAACGACCCAAAATGACTACAAAGAGGCCAAAAGTTACTACAGAACCACGCAAAACGACTACAAATAGATGTAAAATGACCACAAAGAGCCAGGAAACGACCAGAAATAGATGCAAAATGGCTAAAAGTAGATTATTAAAGACTTTTTGAGTTTCGGTGTCTTGTTCTTATGTAGACGGGGGCCTCCAAAGGCCCATTATCTCATAAACCTGGTGGTAAAGAGAGGCTGTTTAGCCACAAAGCAAGACTCTCAATTTATTCTTGACACTTACCTAATGACACACACCTTGACTGTGACTGATAATGCATACAAGCAGCGTACAGAGGGCCACTGGGATTAGACTCTTCAGGACCCTATTACCCGTCACCGTCCCATGTGGCCTGAAAGTGGTGTTTGTGTTGCTCCATGAATATTTAAGACAGTACAAGAGGGACTTCTGAGTTTAGCTGCTTCTGAAAGAACACTGCAACAAATGAGTGGATTCCTGAACATCAGTATAGAACCATAAGAAGTCCTTTCAGCTCAACATGTGGCCATCGAGATCTTGAACGATACAAAACAGCACATGTAACTTGACAGATTACCTCTTGAGTCCTGTTTGAATGGTTGAAAAGAGTCTGAAAAGAGTGTTTCACGGCTTTACAAGAGAAAATGAAACACCTCTTTTGAAAGAGAAGGTCTTACAACTTATAAAAACCACCATGCAGGCTATCAGCAGGAATCATGCAGCATTTCTTTCAACACAGCGGTCCGGTTTTACTGGAGCAGGAGCGAGCTGTCTAGACGACGGCTGACCTTTCTGTTGCGATTAGTGTTTCGTTGCATTTCAAGGCTTTTTTTGGCTTGTTTGTGCATAACTGGTCACAAACCTTGACCTTTTTTTCTAAAAAAAAATTAAACATTTGTTTCCTCAACTTTTTAAAAACAGGAAAGTTTAACTAATTAATAATGCATTCCATCATAACTATTTGATGAGGTCTATTCTCAGTCTTTTAACCAGCAGAAGACTGGTATCTTGGCAAATATCTAAATCTTTTGATGCAAGCCTTGCCCTCCAACCACGACCCTGTTGTCTCAGTTAAGTGGGATTTTCGTACGTTAATTCGTCTTGTGATGTTAGTGTCAAACACCTCCAGTGCTGCGTTTGAAATGCATACAGTTGGTCTTTTTTCCTGGCTCCGATGCAGCACCACCTGCCCAGATTTCCTGAGGAGTCCTCTCTCCTGTCATCAACAACAACAACAGCAAAAATCACAGATCTATTGCAGCATTTCACATTTAGAAACCTGCCCTCTCACATTTAGATTAGTCACTTCGCTGCAGGATACAGCAAGAAGAGAAAGTAATGTAAATCAAAATGCAGGCAAAGGACAGACAAAAAAACACAACAAAAGTGCGAAGTTGTTAAAAACATGTCTAGTTTCAGATACTGTTTGTCTGTGTTTCGTCTGGGCACAGATGATTTTGGCCTCTTCTTCAAGCTTCAAGTTGTCTCATGTAGCTTTGAAAGCTCTCATATTAAAGTCCTGATTAACAGCAGCAGTTTGTCATTATGGTTAAAGCCGCAATCTGTAATGTGTTCACCATAAAATTAACAGCATCATAAAACCAACCCTTTCTTCTACAAGATTATGTTCCCATACAACCAAACTGCAGTCTCGGTTACGTTTCGAGGGAAACATATTTTCTCTCACATTATGGCCGCAGTTTTAAACACACGGTTAACATTGTAAATTGAAACAAAACGAAAACTAATTGGTTAGGGTTAGTTTAACAATAGATATAAAACACTGTTTTATCTATAGTCATTTGATTTCGCAAGAACAGAACCTATAAGTTAACTTTTTCTAATTGTTTTAGTTGATGAACTGATTGATTTATTATTCATTCACTCATTATTTAGTCTTCAGTATAATCAGTATACAAGGCATTCTACCTTTCTGCTGTTATGTTTTTAGTAACTTGGTATTGCAGAGGAGAACCTGTTTAAGAGGAAATATACTTCATACTGTCAAAGCTAATATTAGCTCTTTACCCCCCCTAGAAATGATGTAATGTTATCACAATGTAAGGCAGTGGTGGTGTTTACTGTACACATGGGTTTATCCCTCGGAGAGAGCTTAGCCTGCAGGAGATTTAGAACAGAATTACCGAAGCAGGGACTCGGAGGAACGCCCACGCTTAACCAGTTGTTTAAATCTGGGGATTTTACAGACAACTATCAACACTTCATATTCAACCGAAGCATTTCAGGAGGAAGTGTAATGGTAGAGCTCTCTGGAGTTTACATGTAGGAACTTATACTTTGAGTCATTGTACTTTTTCTAGTGGGAGGTCGAAATTTTTTAGCTCAGAGTTGTCTGGAACGCACTCTAAATCCAATATTCCCTCTTCCTTTTAGCTCTGTTTTTGGTCTCCACCAACTCCGGAGGGATATATGTGGCTCTTTGGCAGCTAAATGCTCCATTATGTTCATCAGTTAGTTGTTAAGTTTGTCTGTCCGCTGTTTGGTGCTGAGCACAGTGGGTTTTTAGAGCTTTTTTGCTGAAACCAGGTTGATTGAGAGCAATGAGACTGAACCAAAACAATAACATTGTGAGCTGTAAAACCAAAACAGTGAGCTGAAAGATGCTAAAATGCCCAGTAAAGCTGAGAGACAGCTTCACATACACAGTCATTTCATCCATTGTTAATATAAAAATATTGATTAAAGGAGCTTTAATCTGTCTTATATATTTCTTATTTCTATCGTCAGCCATGAAGTTGCAGTTGCTTAAAGTATATTTGTTTTCTAACCTTTATATAATAAATACAATAGTTGGCATCAGTTGTTCTGGCAGAGTCAGGGTGGGCGAGTTCAATCGATTCTTCCATCACAAAATGTGTCATTCACCTTCAAGTACCCGTTCAAACTGTGTAATAACACACACAAATTGCAAGCACACACAATATGAAGTGTTTTGTGTTTGAGGAAGGACAAATGTTCCAGGATGAGGCAGTAATGTGATCTCCTATAGTCAGACAGACACCGGAGTGGAGGCTCAATATGAACATAATTACATTTATGACAGAAACTTGCCACATCTCATCAGTCAGCGGTGGAGGGAGCGGCCGGGCTGATCCGTTTTGTTGTGCGTCCACAGAGTGGAGTGGGGATATCACTTCATCCACTTGTAGCATATTAGGCTGCAGCTAATTGAATGAATTGGATAAGGCGATGTGGAGAGTCTACTCTCCACATCGCCCACTCACAGGCTCATCTGTAAGCACATCCTTCACAAGGTTTTCATATTAAATGTTTTGTCCTCTCTGATCACATCTTCATACAATTCTGTGTATTTAGCTTATTATACACTCATTTAAGGAACCACATTAACGCAGATTCATTATATTTATCCTTCACAGTTACAATACTGTAGCCTTTAATTACATCTTTTGCGGAAAATAGAAGTAAACTGCAGAATTAAATCAACATTTGCTTCATGATCAGGGTGATTAATGTGCCCTGTATGTGATTACTGTTCATACTTTACTAAATCCCACACCCTACTAAATCCCACACCCTTCTGGCACAGTCACTGACAACATCCGATATCTTCATTCTTGATTCTCGTCCAAATCCTTTATCCACACAGTACGATGTGGGTGTCCGTTTACTGGTACCAGTATGCAAACAAGCAGAAATAGAACAGCATGTGGGAAATAGCACTGAGCATATGCACCTTTTGATTCACGTTTTTTTACTCAGAGAGTAGAACACTGGAGGTTTGTTTACCAATCTGTGCTCACCATTAAGTCTAAACTTAGAAACATCAAACTTGTTGGCCGAGACAGTTTTATTAGATGCCAAATCAAGAAGAAGCTTTCGCGAGAGTGAAGTCTCAGAGTGAAAGCCACTCTGCCACCATACAAGACGAAACGTAATTGTTACTGTAGTTGTAAGCACACACCAGACAGATTAGAAGCATGTGTGAACCTGTGAAAAACGAAAAAAAGAAATACAAAGAAAAGGAAGAAGTCAAATCTTGACTGCCTCTCAGTGGGCAACCTCCAGGTCTGAGAAGTGAAGCCAATGCTGAAGTGCCCTAAACTTGCATTCTTTCTAATATCCAGCAGGGGGCGACTCTTCTGGTTGCAAAAAGAAGTCTGATTGTATAGAAGTCTATGAGAAAATGAGTCTACTTCTCACTTGATTTATTACCTCAGTAAACATTGTAAACATGAGTTTATGGTCTCAATCACTAGTTTCAAGTCTTCTTCAATACAGCATGATGTTCATTTAGTAAATTATGGTCCCATTTAGAATCAAATAGACCATAAAGCAGGGGATGCTTTAGGGCGTGGCTTCCTTGTGATTGTCATGTCGCTACCACGGCGTTGTCCGATCTGGGAGTAGTCCGTGTTCTTGTCTTACAACTTTAACCCTTTCACAGTGTTTTATTCAGAGTTCGGTTATACTTTGCTCCACCCTCTTGTGTCACTTCCGGTTGCAAAAAACCAAGATGGCAACGGCCAAAATACCAAAGTTGTGGCTTCAAAATCGTAGTCTACTAACCAATGAGTGACGTCATGGTGACTCAGTACACTTCTTATATACAGTCTATGATGCAAACACAGCTACTAATATATACTATGAAATCTGAAAACCTTGATATACACAGAACCTTATATTAATAAGTTACCTACTCAAAATGCAGATAACTGATAAGAGAAACTTGATGATGTTGAGTCATAAAAATGGTCAGAATACAGCTAAAAAAACAAAACAAATTTGGAAGAAGTTAGTGGTTTCTATTTCTTTAATCTAAAGACATCATTCAGACCAGGTTTATGTGTGTACCTGGTACAGTCACTCACTAATTGGACGGTTTCCTGAGACAAAAGCATCTGCTTGTTTTATCTCCTGCCAGGTGGAGAGCAGGGAAACCTAGCAACAGGCTGCAGCAGACCGAGCTCCTCTCTGCTGCTCTCAGATTATCAGGAACAGACAACGGCGCTCTCATGTGAACACACACATGAGCATCACTCGCAACTCTCGGTTGGGTGGACAGGACACGGTGTGCCATGGGAAGCACATTACACACCACATTGACCTGAGCACACTCCACCCTGTTGATCATTCCAATACTAAACAACCCAGATGAGCATATTTTTGACAATGTTTTTAAATTGACCCAATTTTCTATGACACTGTGTGGGTTAGAGGAGCCTGACAAAGTCAACCGTATTTAATCAAAAAGCATGCAAGCAAATGATTCATCCGTTAAACTGTGTCCTTTTGTGCTTAACCTAAATTATGCACTTAAAAAAGCCATTTCGTTTGTTTTTGGTCTGAAGCTTTTATCTCTCCATCCCCTGTTAGAAAACATTACCTGGACGGAGACAGATAAAAGATGTTGTTTGGTTGTTGCTTCTTGGCAAGCACAGCAAAGCAGAGCACAGCAAGATTTGGGAGGCAATCAGGGGAAATGTTACCAGACGTTTTGAATGAAAAACACTCAACACTGTGCTCCAAAACATATTTTTATTCACTGCAATAACAAAAATGTTTCTGCAGAAGCTGGTAATATTAATTCCAATACACAGTTTTCCATTTAAAGGTGCAGTGTGTAAGATCTGGCAGCATCTAGCAGTGAGGTTGCAGATTGCAATCAACTAAAACTTCCCTTGTGAAAACACGAATGGCCCTATCTAGAGCCAGTGTTTGGTTTGTCCGTTCTGGGCTACTATAGAAACATGGCGGCAGACCCGGAGGTAGCCCACTGTAACCACCGTATAAGAGCAGTGCATAGCGGCGGCTGTAAACAAAGCACAGAGAATCTCGGATTACGCACACAGCGGCTTCATTCTCTGCTCAGGTAGACATTACTCCACTATATCTTTACATAGCAAATAGTTGTTTGCTGTTAATGCTCTGGGTATCGAATAGAGCACCTTTAAGATTGAATTGTTGAGTTTAAGTGTCTTTAAAGGGAGAAGTTCATGATCTTGTACAAAATCCTGCACCTAAGTGGAACTAATATCCGACAAATTAAAGGTACCCTGTGGAGTTTTTGAGTACACAGGTAACGTGATACTATTTGTTTCACTTTGGCTTTTCAAATGTTTTATGAGGAAGGAAATGTTTGTTAAGCCTCACACAATGTGTTTTAATGAGTAAACAGAAACTTTGTTTACAATAATTCCACAGGGCACCTTTAATGCTGATAACAGAAGTCTATTATTTGCACCCCAGGCAGCCTTTTCCCTAACATGTTGGATAGCTCTGCTTCGCTATTTATGAGGCATTGATTCTTTATCATGAATTCTTTACACTGGTTCCCCATTGATTCAGAATCCAATTGAAGATTTTTGTGATCACCTTTGGAGCTTTGTACGATCAGGCACCCGCCTATGAGTCTATCACCTCTGAGGTCTTCTCATCAGCACTTGCTTGTTGTTTCACTAACTTATAATTAGCAGACAATGTAGACACCACGAGCTGTTGACACCAGTCTTTGTATGTTTTTATTTTTTGCTCTTCTATTCTGCAGGGTTAATGCCTGTTACTTTTTATATTGCGAGTTGAGACATTTTCTCTGGAAAGGTGCTACAGTGTTGGTTGCTGTGTATCAAAGGAGACTGGAAAAGGTCAATCATGGCTTTTTCAGCTGTGGAAGGACATTATTTTCATTCAGCTTTGTCAACATTAAGGCTTATGGTTAGTTCCCTTGATAGGCGTTAAATGTCATCCGCAGACAAACTTCATACTGTTATCTGGATATGACAACTTAGTGAACTGCAATCATACGATTTCCATTAGATGACGCTTACATAATCATAACTATATAACAAATAGAGCATGAACATATGCATCCTCCCACATCCATCTGTTGTCACTTACATGATTTTATTGGAATCCTTCTTATACTGTTTGTTTCACATTTTGCACATTTGCACCTTTTTTTCAAGTTTTTTTCAATAACTGCCAGCCTGTGACATTCTGACTACAGTTGACAGAGTTTGAAGTTGATGCATTTATTTGCATCTCCACAAGCGTCATCGTCGACACTTAAAGGTACAGTGTGTGGGATTTGGCGCCATCTAGTGGTGTGGTTGCAGATTGCAACCAACTGATTATCCCTCCGCTCACTCCTCCCTTTCCAAGACTGCGGTAACATGAGCCGCCAACCGTGGAAACGCTGTTCGCCTCGCTCAGAGGCCTTCCTTTCCATAATAACACTACTTCAGGAGCAATGGGAGTCAGACGGCGGTACCGCAGTTTTGCACTCTGCGGCTCATGATGTTAATGAGGGGCACTGTGGCTCAGAGGTAGAGCACAACGCTCACCAATCGGAAGGTCAACGGGTCGATCCCTGACTCCTCCTTTCCACATGTGGAAGTGTCCTTGAGCAAGATACTGAGCTCCAAATTACTCCCGAAGGCTGTGCTGTCAGTTAGATCGATCAGATTTCAGGCGATTATACACTAATGAAAACATATTTTTCTAATTATGCTGATAAGAAATTTAATCCAGACCTTGCAAACTATAAAAACGTAACTTTTAGGAAACAGAGGTGGCTACAGAAGTAGTAAACACAAGAAGATGTTTTTTAAATATTAAGAATAAAAATGACAAGGGATATGATAGAGAGAGATTGCGGCCTTGGCTAATTGCTGTACGAGTGTAATGCAGTTCAGGGATTTCCTCGGGATCTTACTTGTGGTCGGATTCAAAGACAAATGATTGATGTTATTTCTGGGTTTTTGTTGTTTTCTGAAAAGCTGTAGGAGGCTACCTCAAATCTCTGCCATTAGGCTGTTGAGTAAAATGCCATGACCAAATAGCAACAATAGACAAATCAATTTGCTGACACTGTTGACACTATTTAAACCATTTAAGAAGGCAATTGGCTTTTATATAAGGACCTCCACTGCCTTCCAACATGGCTACCAGGTCATCCCACCATGTCAAAGTGCCCTGTATTCTACCACATGTTGTTGTTCTGCCTGTCTCTTTGTTCTCTCTGCATCTTAAATGCTGTTAAGACACCGCCAAGCCAAAGTCATCGGCACTTTGCGGCTCATTTGCGGCCCATTTTTCTCGGCCTCTCCATGTTGCCGTGGCTTCTCTCCACATCTGAGTGCAACATTTCAATTGGCTCTCCGCTGGGCAGCCTCGACTTCATTATTAGCCTCCTGACAATCAGGGATAATTATGGGATGTCACTAGGCTCTCCCTGGCTGATGGACAAAGCTATATGCGGTGTGTTCCTTTCTGTGTTAGTACAACTTGAACTTAAGAGGCAGAAGGGATGGCATCCGTGTGACACGCAGGGCTGAGTGACTCTTTTCAGCAGCCTAGGAATAGAAACGAGGAGCTCGGAGCCTGCAGTCAGTGGTGACGGTTGCTAGTGTCTTGTCACAGTATGTAAATCAGTTGTCACATGAGATTAGCGATGTAAATCCCACTTGCTCTTTATGCAACTCCATATAGACAACATGCAAGGCATGCTGGATGAATGCTCAGAGTGGAAAGAGAGAAATAGTCATCAAACAAAATCACTGTGGTGAGTTTGAAGAATGATAACCGTCACTGCAGATGGGTGAGAAAGATTTGACGTGCCGTGATGAATACCAGTTTAACAAGCAGGCGTACATTAGGCCGTGGATTTGAACCTGTCACTGAGGGGGGGATTCGGGACCCTCGGGGCCACCTGAACTCCCATCTCATTAATTATCACCCTGTCAGGTGTGTTACATAAGAAATAAAGTAATAACAAAAGGAATGTGATCCCCGGCTCTCATCAGCAGGGAGCCGAATGATGAAATAAAACCGTCTCGGCGTCTCTTCCCTCAACTCTCGGCTAATGAAGGGATCAGTCATCCTTTCAAAATTGATCTCGGCAAATCCTGCGGGCTCGGCGACGGGGAGAGTTTGAATTTTGTCACTTTGGCTGCTCTTTACTTTCTGCATGGTCACTTCAGACTGAAAGAAGCTCTTTTGGCTGGAGAGTCTGAGCAGACAGTCAGTACTATTACACTCATGTGTTGCATACATAAATAGAAATGGCTAATTGCGAGTTTTAAGATAATTTGTGTAAACAGGGACTTCCGGTGGTGCAAGCACCTGAGCAGCCAGGCTCCGTCGGAGCTCTGGCACATTATCCTGTAACATTGGACTTATTATTCTTGTTGGCAATAGAATTCAAAGCAAAGCAGAGTATTTACTCCAGATGATGTCCTTGGATCAATTTTGGTGCAAATCAGTGAGCAAAATGCTTCCTTAACAACTTTCTTAAAAGAAAGAAACATCTGCGGCCTCCCCTCAAGATGGAGACGCTACGCCAACAGCTAACGCTACTGAACCGAGTTTGATTAAGGCTCTTGAGGTATTGACGGCGAATATCGCTTCTATGACGGACGAAAAGTTAGAGAAGATGGTACCTGACATCAACACAAATATCTCTCAGAGCTTAAAAGAAGTCACTGACGGAGTTAGTGAGGCGGAGCAGAGAATCCTAACTGTGGTGCATCAAAAGACACCGAACAGCACGTGTAAACAGTCATGAATTAATTACTGGCTTAGATCTTATCTAACACTGAGAACTAGACATCAAATGGGACTAGCGCCCGGCCCATGTTGGTTGCTTTGCTCTCGCTGAACCATTGGCTCTTTTATACATGTTGTATGGGAATGTTCAAGGTTTTTTAGTTTTTGGGGGATGGTTATTAGTATACCCTTGGAGAACTAATTCACAATTACCAATGGACCCTGCTGTAGCTCTTCTAAACCAGTAATTCCCAAAGATGGGATCAGGACCCATGGGGGGGTCGCAGGAGATTTTATTTGGGTTGCCAAATAAATTTGCAGAATTTCTTCCATAGTCTTTTATTCAACGTTTATATCTGCAGTACACCTTTGAGTCACATGAGGGAGCCTGAATGCTCACATTGTTCTTGATAACACATAATGTAGCCTGCTTACATCGTTCATGACAACCGTCCAATATCGTCGATGCAAAATTAAGATATCAATACATATCACCATCTTTGAGATATGCCTTTATTTTGAAATTTCCACTTTCTATTCATTCTTTTCATTAAGAAGAATAGATTGTTTTTCATTTAAATGTCTGAAAGTGCCCAGTAATAAAATTAAAAAAAAATAATAATAATTAAAAATAAAAAAATAAAAATTGTCACATCATATTGTAGTTGCTTTTTGTGAGTTGGTATAAATGTAACTGAGTGTGTTAAATGGGCATAATGATATTGTCTCATATGGATCGCAAGACCCTGAAATGAATCAAAAAGAAATCATATCGTGGCAGAATTTGTGATATCAGCAAATATTGTATCGTTGTCCACAGCATCAATTTAATATTGTATCGTAATGAAACTTGTGACTTACACCCCTACTTATACCATTGAATCTACTATGAAATGGCAGTGTACAGTATGTTTGTTTGTGGTGTGGAAATGGCAGTAAAAAATGGTCTTGTTTGGTTCAGTACGCACAAATTCTCATGATTTATACATAAGGCCTATTGTGAATTGGGTCGCGATGGTTTATCATTTTTAAAAACGTGGGTCCCTAGAAAAAAAACACTACTTTAAATGATGATTCCTACCTTTCCCTTACGGACAAAACACGCAAAGTCTGGCTGGCAGGTGGAGAGAGGGGTTGAGGGGAAGCTGGGTTCAACAATCTGTAATCTGTTGGTGTTGCAATAAAAAATAAGTGGAAAAAAAAGAATGAATTACTGGCATACAAAGCTTGGGATATAAAGCCATTTTAAACTGTTTGTTGTCTGCAACAAGGTATGACATGGTAGATAGTTGTTGTTTCTTTCCATTTCCCTCCAGAGAAAAGCTTCTGCAGTGGAAATAATATGTAAGGCATCATAGAAAAGGAGAGCGAGAGCTGCAGCAGTAGCCGGCAACAAAGAGGGATAAGAGGCAATTACGGTATAGAAAGGGTAGAAACTAGATTTACAGTTTGTGTCCTCGTGCATCCTATTCAGGCTTTTATAGTTATTAGACTTCCCTCTTAGTGAAGGGTCAAATACATGTTGTCCTACAGCATGTCTGTGGAAACAATGGCCATAACTGATGATTGTTTTCAGCATTTTGTTTGCCTATTGATTATTACGCTCTGCAGATGTTTTTCTGCACTGAAAGTCGTGGTGCAGCTACAGAAAAAAAGAGCCCACTGGGAGATCTACTTCTCACCATGTAGGGGATTCAGTGCAGCTTTCAGGACTGGCAGGTGACTCGGACATGAATTATGATTTCCATTTGCCCTGCTGGATATTTCTGTAACCTTCCACATCCATTAATGTGCACCAACAAGAGCGCTTGACCTCACCCCTGGAGGCTTCGGCTTCATCCAGAACAACTTGACATCCATTCAGCCATGTTGGTTTTTGAGTCGCTGCCGGCTCCCTCGCCACGCGACGGAATTAAAAATTGTTACAGGGTCGTATAGGTACTTCCAAGCAATGAGGTTGCCATGGCCACTAAAACCATCATGCCGTATTGTATGATGGGATGCTCTGGGGACGTTGTCTCTAGAGATTGTTCTAGATAGGCTAAACACACTTCCAAGAAGCCAGAATCACGGCACAGTTAAAGCTTTCAGCAGCATAATGATCAGAGTAATGTGTCAGAATTCCCATCAACTGCAGTTAAGTGCTGTAGTGAAAAAGTCATAAAAGACTGGATGAGGTTGTAAAAAAGTACTAATTGCTTCTGCTGCTATATGATGAGGGGAACAGGACGGAGGCTCAGAGGAATACGTCTCATGAGAGTCATTTGTGGGATCAGTTAACACGCATGGCTCCAGACATACTGACACAGATGTATCCACACAGAGACACTATTAGAGGAGAATATAATGCCTAATGGTGCGTGTGTGTGTGTGTGAGTGAGCAGGCTGCTTTCATACACCGTTCGTAGCTATACCTACAAAAAGTAATGCACTATAATTTGTATATATCCCACTAAATCAATTCGTATGTAATCCAAGAGTGACAACGTTGCGTAGGGAGGAGGTCGGGTGGGTAAATAACCACTGGATTTTCACCAAGGAGACTGGTGTTCGTACCCCGTGTGAAACCAAAAGTCGATTTATTTGTCACATAACCTCCATACTTAGGTAACACCACATGCATAGTTATTTTTCCGATCTTTTCCTAAACCTAACTAAGTAGTTTTGTTGACTAAACCTAACCAAGTATCTCAAGTGTAGTTATTTTAACCCAAAATAAAACCCACTAGCCCTTTAAGCCACAGCAAACTGCCGGCTCAATTTTTTAGCACCACAGCTATTCCTATGTTACCTTACTAGGGCTGAAGTTAATGCGTTAACATAAATCTGTTTTAACGATTTTTAGGTTGTAGTTTGCTCTTAGGAATCTATTGGTACCAATCATGTCATACTAGCTCGTCGCAAAGGAGGTTAAATAACGCTCCAAACTTACGCTAAATTTTGGCGGGGAAAAACTGGCATGACCATTTTCAAAGGGGTCCCTTGACCTCTGACCTCCAGATATGTGATTGAAAATGGGTTCTATGGGTACCCACGAGTCTCCCCTTTACAGACATGCCCACTTTATGATAATCACATGCAGTTTGGGGCAAGTCATAGTCAAGTCAGCACACTGACACACTGACAGCTGTTGTTGCCTGTTGGGCTGCAGTTTGCCATGTTATGATTTGAGCATATTTTTTATACTAAATGCAGTACCTGTGAGGGTTTCTGAACAATATTTGTCATTTTTTTGTGTTGTTAATTGATTTCCAATAATAAATGTATACATACATTTGCATAAAGCAGCATATTTGTCCACTTCCATGTTGGTAAGAGTATTAAATACTTGACAAATCTCCCTTTAAGGTACATTTTGAACAGATAAAAAATGTGCAATTAATCTCGATTAACTATGGACAATCATGCAACTAATTGAGATTAAATATTTTATTTATGTATTGTATACAGTTGCTCTTATACAAACATAAAGAAATGTAAGAAAATAGAAATAAAGGAGTAAGTAACTTGTAAATTATGTACATAATGCTACAGTATATAAAGCAATATATGTAGAGAAATACAATTAAATAATGAAAATAAGAATAAGAAATGAGAATATAAGAAATATGTACAAATATGTTGCATTAAGGACACAATATATAACATATAACCACAGTGCAAATAAGTAAATACAAAATACTGAGAAGTGGGATCTATTAAGTGTGTTGAATATGAATGCAATTATCATATCAATATGAATTAAATAAGAATATTTCTTCAGCTATAGAGTAAAACTTTAGCTGGCAACCTCGATCAGTGTGCACCATAATGATCCTCAGACGCAGCTGATGCATGACAGAGAATTGCATTTCAAAATGGAGTGTCAACACGTACAAAATGTGTGTAGGATGTCTGAAATCATATTGAAAAAAACAGAGATGTCTCTAAAATGGAATTAGTTTTACCACATTACTGTTATACATTACACCATCATGCAGTATTTTCTCCAGACTGCAGCCAGGGAGACAAATTCCCTTCAGTTATTCTGCTTCAGGGGCAGCTTGTTACATCATGTCTTCATGCACTTGTTGTATTATCAAAGTCAAGGCTCTTTCATAAGGTTGTGTTGCTCCGAAAGCACTCCAGAGATCATGAAAACACCTCTAACTCCACCTGCTGGTCTGTGTTCACGTCTCAACCCCCCCACCCCGACATCAACCTCCATCCGATGGAGAGCAGAGAGATACTATTTATCAAGAGACTTGCAGTGATATCTTCTGAAAAACAACAGGTGATTTTTTTCAAAATGGACTGAAAATGACTGTGACCTTTTTCGCTAAGAATAAGCCTTTTAATTTGCACCCTGTGTAATGTGATTTGCTGTCACTTTGCTCCCTGCCACCCACGCACACCGGCCACTTCATTAGAGCTCCGCTAACTCTTTTGTGAACTGCTCTCGCTTATTGCACCACTTCTTTCCTTGTTCTTGCTGATGCTGTGAACACTGTAACAGCTGTTAATTCCTGATACCATAATAGGTATTGTATGTTTGCACAGTCAATCTGTCTAGTTTTCACAGTTTTAAGCCTTCTGTCGTCCCAATATGTTTATATTCTGTCCTGTGTTTAGTGTATTTCCTCTATACAGCTGTCTTGTTTCTCTGTCGCATTAAAGACATGATAAGATAAGACTTTATTGACCCCCAGGAGAGAAATTAGGTGGTACAGCAGCAGAAGAAATTTGCACAAAAAAGGTAAAAACCGAGCAAAGAAAATTAAGATTAGGAGAAGTCATGCATCTGTTTTTATATGTGTGGGATGACACTTTATCTCCATGTAAACTTGGACTTTTTTCTGTCATGTGATGTCAAAAAATTGTCTTATTTGAAATTTTTCCGGTCACTGTTGAGGGTTTATTGCAAATTATTTAGATTTTCTTTTACCAGTGTTGGAAGAAGTATTCAGATCTTTTAACTCAAGTGAAGGTTGCAACGACTTCTTCTTCTTCTTAACTATTTTATATACTGCTGGGTCATTTACCTGTAATTTGCAACAGTGCTTTATATTAGATGCGTTTTAAATGAAAATCTAAATCTGTTAAGAAACTGTTAAATAAAGCAATATTTCCTTTTGAAAAGAAGTGGAGTAAAAGTATAAAATAGCATAAAATACAAACACTTAAAGGGAAGGTACCTTAAAATTATATTCAGTACCGTACTTGAGTTACTTTCCACCACTGATAAGGTCTTTAGAAAAAGAACTAAACCTACAGAAGCTGATTCCCTTTATACGTGTGTACACTTACTATTAGAGACAATTAGCAACACCTTTCATTGAATGCACTGATGAATTGAATCCAGGAAAAAGCCATTATCGCCTCTTCAACAATACAAATTAAATCCATAAAAAATGCAAATGAAGAGATGTGGAGAAAAGAAGCACCTTAATTAAAAACTAAAAGTATCGAGACAATTGAGATGTGGCTGCAGCTCCCTTGACGCTATATAAAAATAAATTGAATTGAATTGAAATGAACTTCTATAGTGAATTAAATATTGAAAACAAACTATTCACGATTTTTTTTCACCTCCAGTAGTCCTTGAGGGCGTTCTAGGGGATTATGTTTCTTTTCCTCCTTAAAGGGGGTGTTTGTCAGAATCAGAAATGCTTGTTAACAGCTACACCTGTGGCCGTTAAGTCAACGAAAGTCAGTGTCGGGTTCGCTCTACATAGACATGAACGAGCATCGCTCAAAACAGTGAGGCGACACACGTCAGCTAAAACCACAATATCACTCGGGCGGGCATGAACGTGTATAGGTGGAGCGAGCTGAGTGAAGGCAAGCAGGCAGAGGAGCAGAGAGGCAGAGACTCCGGCCCTGGAGACCAAAGCTACGGTCTCACTCGCGTCCTCTGACCGCGACCAACACTGTTTAACAGACGGGCTTCACTAGATATAACTTTGAGGTTTTGGTGCTTCCGTGTAGTTTGTGTTGGAGTCTGAGTCTGAACAGCGTAGCCACATGCGAGCCCGCATGGGACACCGATCTGGGTTGATTTATACGTGTAAGAAGTTACAAACAGTCCCTTTAAATATGTTAGTAACCCCTTCAATTTATCCTGGGACCACTACCTAAGACAGAATTTAACGCTCTTATTTTGAAGGACTTCTTTCTCTTCCCGGAAGTGTCGTCACTGTCTATTTAGCTTGACGCCGCTTTAAACGGCTGTTTAACTTTGGTTTGGATGAAAACTTCTTCAGTTCACTGAGTAACTGTGGAGGTGAACGACGCTAAACAATGAAGCTCCTGTGAAAAGTACAGAAATAGTTTGGAGTAAAGCCGCCGAAGACTGCAGGATCCCTTCTTCTACACTTCTTGGGTCGAAAACTGTGAGTTAAACCGAAGTTTAAATGAAATTGTCGTAGTTTTAATTTGTTTGCCGACGTCTGGTTGAGCTGCTTAATTATTGTTTCGCTCCCTTTAATTGAACGTAACGTTGCTATAGCTACAAAGCTAACGTGAGCTAACGTAACTCACGCTTTAGAAGCTTAGCTCATTTTCATTTGTTAGTAATATATCTAATATATAATTTATTTCTATGTCTAACGTTGCTTTCAATGTTTGCAGCATTTGTGGTGACTTAAAAGTGAATTTTTGTGGTTAATTGTTTAATTTTATTAAAGTTATTATTACATTTTCTACCCATAGCTTAAATATTCTTGTGACTTTTATTATTATTATTTTATAGTTTTATTTTATTTATGGCACAATCTCTTTACTACTCAACAAAGGAAAACAGCTGCATCACTATTTTTTTCCCATACTTTTTTTTAATATTTAATTTAATATTTTAATTTAATGTAATTTAATTTTAGTTTTAATTTATTTTATTTTATATTTTAATTTATATTTAATTTTAAAATTTAATTTAATTTAATTTAGTAATTTAAATACAGTAGTTGCATAAACTTGTTCAGATCTTTCATTACAAAAAAATAGTAAAATATTTCACAGTATAAAAATAATACAAAAATCAAATATAATGTAAGGAAAGGAAAAGATAAAGAAAAAAGAAAAAGAAAAAAACAAGCTGTGTCCATTAAACAATAATAAATATAATCTTATAACTTAGCTGCATCACTAGTGCTTTCATATTAACATAATTATAAATAATAATAATTATATTTAAACAAATTTAGGATTTAATTATAGTATATATATGGCTCAATAAGGAAGCTGGTTAATAATTAATAATTGACTTATGGAGAAGGGGTGGGATTAAATAAGTTCATACTTATTTAATTTTTCTTATGCTTTTCATTGTATGTAAATACTACTTGTTTCTGACTGTCCCCTTGTTGGTATGATCATTCTTTTTCTTTATTTTTTCTTTTCTTTTTGTATTCTACATGTTTGAAATACATTTTTGAAATGAAACATTAAATACAAATACAACACCTACTATTTCATATTGTATACCATCCACAGATAAGAACAAAGGAAATATGTTATGATAAAGAACTCTTAAGGTCATTGCAGTTTCTCCCAGTAAGTTGAATTATGCTTGCTGTGTATATGAAAATGTGTTTTTAATTCAACCATGGCTAATTTATGCATCACATCATGTCCATTAATGTAGAAGCCAGATCATGAATCACTGCTGTGAACCTCCAGTTTGGCTCCCACCACCATTTACTGTATAAATGGCAGTAGCAGCCAACACAAAGCCAGCAAAGCTGCTTCTGGTCCAGTGTCAGCTTCTTTTCATTATTAATGTCAGACTTCTGCAGCCTTTGTTTGGGTCTACCTCAGTAGTATAAAGTTGTTGAGGAAAAACCTCCCTCCTGAGGCGCTGCATGACCTGCTGGCAGCCCTCCTCCTCTACGTCTGATGATGTCTTGGCTTCCGGGCAGAAAACTGAAAGCATAACAAAGGATTTTATTTCCCCCTCTGACAATAACCATATTTGTATCCCGCCACACTCTCACGGCTGACGGCTGGTTGCTCAGAAAATCCATGCTGTTGCACACTTGCTTGCACTGATGTTACAGAGGGAGAGCTAGCATAATAAAGCACATTGCTCAGTGATTGTTTAAAACAAATCTAATCTCCTGGCACTAATCATCCTGTTTCCAGACAACAGGCATTTATTTGTTGCTCGGTAAAGAGGAGGCAAAGTCCATTATTGACCCTAGTTTGTATTAGGAGCAAACCTGGCCTGCAGCAAGATCAGCATGCAACGTTTTCTAGTTTTTAGATTTTTATTTTTCTTGAAAGCTAGACAAGGGCCTTTCTATCTCGGGCACCTTTTTTTCCTGACATTTGCATTCCTTGCATTCTTGGTACTGTACTCTTGTGGTGGTGGTGGTGGTGGTGATGTATTTTGAAAGGAGGGAGGTGTCACATGATATATTGGGATGGTTACATGCTTCCGAAATTAAATTAAAATCTTAGCTTAATCTGAAACATTTGCCTCACAGGAATCTAATTCATAGGCCCAGTTTTATGTATGAGTTGCACTAGTGGCTTTAGGAATAATTCGGCTTTTAGTTTTGTTAGTGCAGTTGGTTCTGTGATTACGGGGAAATGGCTCAAAGGAAGACATTTCTCCAGAATGTGCCAGGAAACGCTTCCTGACAGGACTGAGTGACGGTCTTCCTGAGTGTAGGGATGCCTCTGTGTTTATGGTTTCATTCATTGTAGACCTCATTTGACTTTGCAGTATTTTACTTATCTCTCTAAGAGTCTCAATTTACAGCAGCAACAGCAGTGAAATTATGCCCTAAATTAGACTCAGAAAGGGCTGCTTCTGTGCTAAGACCTTGATAACAAAAGCAATGAAAGTGAGTTTTTCTTGGCTTGCTGTGATTTCTTACTCAGTTCCTCCTGCCCGTGGCCCTTTCCATAATCCTCCTTATTATTATTTTTCCCCTCCAGTGTGAGTTCTCACTGTGATGTAGTCGAGGAGCCACATGGAAAAAGTGCAATAACTTGGGATCAGTGTCGTGGTGCTATCATGTGAGTCTTTGTAAGACAAAGAGTTGTTTGTGCAGGGTCTCACTAGTTTAATGTCTGGGCTGTCGTTCCTGTCAAACAGTCTGAACTCACAGCGGCCCAAAGTGAAGTCCACTGAACCATCTCTCAGGGGGGAAGTGTAAACAAAGGCAGGGTGTTTGACTGGTGGTTGGATTTCACGTGGGTCGGACGTCCACAAGTCACGCTTCATGTCCACGTTACCTCTTCAAACACTACTGTAAATATTACTGTTGTATAGGGCTGTGTATTGGTAAGAATCTGGTGACACAATACGTATCATGATACAGGGGTAATGATTCAATGTATTGCGATATAGCGCGATTTTTCAAATCTAATTTTAGAAAAACTGTCACAGTATGAAGAAATACACCATTTTAGAATAGGCAAAAATAACACATTTGTACTGCATGTTTTTTGCCCCAAACTGCATGTGATTATCATAAAGTGGGCATGTCTGTAAAGGGGAGACTTGGGGTACCCATAGAGACCATTTTCATTCACATATCTTGAGGTCAGAGGTCAAGGGACCCCTTTGAAAATGGCCATGCCAGTTTTTCCTCGCCAAAATTTAGCCTAACTTTGCTGCGTTATTTAGCCTAAAATTCGCTAACATCTGGAGGGCGAAATCAAACCTGATGGCGGGCCAACTTTGGCTCACGGGCCCCACTTTAGGCAGCCCTGCACAAAAAGCATGTGCTGCTGGCATATAACATATTTTCGGATATTTTATCAGCCAAACTATTAATTGATTAATCAGGAAAACAACTATCAGATTCTTCGATAATGAAAATGATCGTTAGTTGCCGCTTTAATGGTTTGAACAGAGAAATAAGACTTAAATCAGCTATACGCAGAATAATCAAAACCAGTGAAAGCAAATTATTTAAACTTGTTTTGATTTGGTACTTTAAAGCCTCAGACAGATTCACAAACGGTGCAACACAATTTAACTTTTTATCCAGCAAGCAACAATGTCGTCCACCATACTAAGACCACTTACTGTACTACAACTGCTACTATTATCATTCTGAGCCAGCACATCTGCATCACAGCTGGAAGTAAGATATTGGACTGTTTGAAGCACCAGCAGAGGCGTATGTTTGTGTATATATGTGTGTGTATGCGTGTGTGTGTGTGTTTAAAGCCCGACCACTCAGCGTAGGGTCAAGTAATCCCAGCCTATTTTCTTTTCAGATGCATTGTCCCTCCCCCTCCGTGCCTCTTCCTCTACATCTGGTTGATGTTAAAACCACCTTACAGCAAAGTCAAGTTTGATTTTCAGTCATATTTGTCTTTCTATAAAAATAGACTATGAGATATTGCTGCTCTCAGACACATTTAGATAGATGGCATTGATGCCTTTCTAGCAGGTTTGTGTGAATGGTCTGTTGGGAACAGAGCCATAAGTAAATTCTGAGCACCAAGCCTCAAATAAAGTGCATTCAAAACAAACCACTCCCACCACCTAAAGCCTATATTTCTGTTTGCTGTTGAAAGACTTTTGAGGGAAATGTACAACCCCTCTACAGTATTAGTTAAAGGATAATGATGGTGTTATTCTGTTTGCTGTCACATCTCACAAAAAGACCAAAACTAGCAAAATGTTAGTCCATCTCTTCATATTTTCTGACTTTACCGTGTCTGTGGCACTCATCCTCTAGCCCATTCATTCCTACTGAAGATGTAAATCTTTAAAAACAGCTCACAAATATATAGTTTCATTTAAAGAAAGGCTATGTAATATCTGAAAACAGCTGACCACTGTAGTTTTTTTAAATTTTTTTTTAGCTATCTTTACTCAAACACGAGTAAGTAATGCATTTATAGGGGAATATTTTATGAGTTGGATTAATACTGGGGCCGTTGCGGTGAAGAAATTTTCCCTGCGGTGATGATTGGCTCAACAGCGAGATATGCGGTATTAGCAGTATTTGTTCTGTTTTTGCAAATTACTTCATTTATCCTGATTTTCGTACTATATCAAATAAGGAAGTGTTATTGTTAAGCTATGATTAGGTAAAAATGAAATACTTCTTTGTTGTTAAAAGCAGAACACAGAAGGCCATTGAGGAGCAGTGTTTTTTTCTTTTCTTTTCTGCTGAGATGCTTTGGTTGCATCTGGTTGCTATGATACAGAACATCCACGGTGCAAGTGAAAATGTCGGCACAAGGTACAGTATTTGCCCTGGATGAAGGGAAGGCTGAAGCACGAGGGAGTAGGGCTGCAATTATCGATTAATTTCATTGTCAATTAATCTGTCTCGGTTAATCGATCCATTGGTTGGTCTATAGAATATCAGAAAATGGTGAAAAATGTCTTTGTTTTGTCCAGAACTCAAAGATATTTAGTTTACTGTCATCTAGGAGTAAAGAAACCAGAAAACATTCACATTTAAGAAGCTGGAATCAGATATTTTGACTTTATTTTCTAAAAAAATAACGATTAATCAATTATCAAAATAGTTGTCGATTAATTTAATAGTTGACAACTACTCGATTAATTGTTGGAGCTCTCGTAGGGAGAGAGGACAGACCCGCTGGTCTATGTGTATTTGTTTCTCCTCCATTGTTGTTGTTGTTGTTCTGCTCTTGTAGATGTAGGATGTGATGGTTGGTCTTTGTGGTATTTGTCCCGCCCTTCCTCTACTGTGATTGGACGGCGTAAAAAGTGGCAGTGATGAGTGCAGTGTTTTTACCAAAAGTTGTTTCAACTCTCGGCGACCAGAAAAAAACTCCAACATGCAGCGCTCCGTGCAGAATACACGCTCAGCGCCTGAGAAAAAAACACAGCGGTTGTGGTGGTATAGTTTTTGGACAATAATGGAGCTCTATGGCACAGAGGAATAGGACATATGAGGCTTTGGGTACTTGTAGGGTCAATTTATTGTCGGTTTTGGTCTTTTCAGGGCATTATTAGACAGATGGAAAAATACCACCAGCCCGATGAGAGTATAGTCCTCTGGGTTTAGTCTGAAGGATGGAGGGAGGGAGGTCAAGAGAGGTCAGCGGGGATGTCAGTACCAGGCGTTAGTGTTTGGTTTTCAGGATAAGTAACCTGCTCAGGAATGTGTGCAGTGCTCACTCCTCCACTGTGGCGTTATCAATCATCATTACAGACACTTCATCACACGGCTGGGGAGATGGACCCTCATCTGTGGGCTTTTCTCTTGAGGTTGTGGTCAGAAAATTCTTCATGGATGACCTGCTCATCACTGATGCGAAAAGAAGTGGAAAATATCTCAGCCTGGCATTTTAAAGGGAGTCTGAGGAATAGACCGACTAGTTTACGTGGCAAGTTTCAATGCTATTTTTCTGCCTTATGACACAAGCATGAAAGCACATGTAGTTTGATTCTATCTCCGACGTAAAGTAAACCCTAAATTCTGAGATGCACGTGGGCTGATATGATGCTCTGTTTACCACTGGATTTCTCATGATACTCATAATACTAGTTTTGATGTGGCTTTTATCACAAGACAGCGGAGACAGGAGGAGAGCCGCCTCAATTACGGCAACACACTGTGATTTGTTTTTCTCTTTCCAAATGTTTTCTTCCTATTTTTCTCTCCACCCGTGGTTACACCATGACTAGTTCAACATGGTTGAGTAGAGCGTAAGATAGCACACACCTGGTGTTTCTCTCTTCATACCATTTGTTGTTGTCTGCATTCACACAGAGAGAAAAATATTTGGATTCTTAACAAAAAAAAAACCCTCTTTTTGGGGAAAAGGAACAAGCTTTAGGTTTCTCCCATGGGGTGAGACAAGCAGCTGACCAAATACAGCTTCCACCCGGGTGAGAGTGAGTGGTTTTCCATCAAACTCTGGAAATACCTGTGGAGGAAAAACTATTAGTAGTAAGACTTGTATCTTTGTGGCGCTCTTCCACCCTGAATAGCTCACGAGAACTATAAAATGCAACCTTTTCCACCCCACTCCTCTTTACCATAGACCCATTTTTGTCTTTTTAGGGGGAGATAGCAGGTCAACAGTAGATGTCACATAGAAGTGGTGTACATCATCTGAAAGCTGTTGACCTGAAGATTAATTTGAGATGCAGCTCAGCACTATGTCAAGTTGTTCTAGTCATAAATCAGAAATAAATATGAAATAATTAATTAGAATAAATTGTCAAAGTGTATAAGGGTGTATAACATTATGATAGAAGTATATCATGGCCATTCCCATGCTCTATTATGTCTCATAAACCCATTTTTGGGTTGATAATATTTGTTACACAGATTTTGTGCTAAATTTAAAAAAAATGTACTGCTCAAGAATTGATAAAAATGACCAATAATCCCTCCAAAATACCACATTAAGACACCAAGACCTTGAGGAACACCATAGATAAAGCCATGCTGTGATTTGGTATCAAAGACTTTTGACATTTGGAGATTTCTGCAAGAATTGCATTTTTCGGCGATTGGATGGCGAGCACTTCTGTTCTGGAAACTAATCAGAAAGCCCCTTACTGTCAATCTACCTAGGGAAGCCATCCATCCTCTGAATGCTCTAGGTCTGTAGTTTGTGGCTGTAAAGTTTTATGAGGCTGTGATTATCCTAGAGCTCACCACAGGTCATTTTATACAGTGACATCAAGTCCAAAAAATGGTCTATATTTACACTATATAAAATGGCTACTATGGGGATTAACATCATCACACATGAATACAGTTGGGCTCATTGGACCCAAAAGAGTCTCAGCTTTACAGTCATACCCAATGTATGCAATTCAAAGACTGTTTAGGGACCCCAGGATGCAGAAATTTTGCCTCCTTCCCGATAAACTAACATGACAAGGTTGGTACCATGGGTTCCTTAGATTTTCTAGTTTCATGTGATACCAATAACTTCCCTCTAGTTCTAAAACTGGGCCTGTTACAGCCTCTGAAAGACAGTAAAGTATTTGAAAGCTGTTTTATTTTGAAATCCGAGGAATTTTCTGACATGCTTATTGACCAGAAGTCCTGCTTTGTCCTTTTTGAATCGCATAAAATGGTTCATTTTTATGTCTACGTCACCAGAATTCTGTTCATAATCCATCTTAATGATATGTTTATGAAGTAGAGCAAATACAAAGCAGTGTGTATGCTGTTTTCGAAAGAAACTTGCTCCCCTTTCTGTGGCGTTGAAATTAAGCAACGGAGCACTTAAGGCCCCTTGTTTTAACAGCAGCCCCCGGCTCATATTGAGGCCACTGGTTTAATTACGCTCCTAATGCCCATGTTTTACCCTGCTGGGTGTGACACTGTGACCCCTCATAGGGAGGAAATGAAGTAAACCCTGCCCCCCCCTACCACGGGACTTCAGAACAAGTAGAGCCACTGTTTTATGTTGTTGTTGGTTCTGGGCTTTAGTTCCTCTCTCCACATACTGTCTACCACCTCAACCCCTTTAAATCAGATTTAGTTGGAAGTGATAAGTGTAAAGGAGAGATAAGTGATACATACTTGAATTCAGAGGCCGCGTCCTACTTTGTTATGGAAGTTTGAGATGCCGAGCATGCCGACGCTACGAAGCCTGAGACCCCTGAGAGAATAGTGCCATTATTCCAGATAGGAGCCTACCCATGAGCACCCGTGACAGCCTGACCGCCGGAAATAAGGCTCGCTGGGTAATAAGCCCCGGAGATCACTTTGTTTTTTGTCTCTCAGGGAGCCTTGTTTTCTGTGGTGCAGACTGCAGGGTTAATTTGATGCAGCAGTCGTTTGAAAAGGAATAATGGGAGCTTGTACCATTTAACAGGATTAGTGATTGTTGTTTTTCATATGGAAATGTAGAAAACATGCAGGCAGGCTTTGTAGTTTAAAACTGATGCTTGTACGGGAGAGAAGCAATGCTTTGAATAGTAAAAATTATAGCGATTAGGGCTTAGAAAATGGTGACAATCACAATTTCCTCAATCCCATGTTTGCGTCTTAAAATGTCTTGTTTTGTCCGATCAGCAGTCCAAGAATATTCAATTTACTGTCTCATAAAACAAAGAAAAGAAGGCTGTCCTCACATCTGGAATTACTATGACCTGACTTGTTATTGTCATTATTAGCAGTTGAATATCTATCGCTTCTGTGTTTACTGCTACTTTTATTTTTGTTTTACGTCTGAAGAGGCTGTTGACTGATGTGATGTACTTTAGTGAGCTGTTGTGGTCTTTGGTTTTGATTAATTTAATTGAGATAATCTCATCACAAAGTCCTTTTTAGTGGTTGTTATGGAGCTTTTGATCCCTCTTTAGCAGATGGATTTTGTGCAGCAGTCATGAAAATGCACTGCAGATGATCTAATTTCCATTTGTCGAAGCACTTTATGGACTTATGGAGATACTTTGTCATCCTTTTAATTTAATTTTAATTTAGAGGATGGCCTCTTTTCATGGTTTGAATCAATCATATGGCCTTGATCATTCTTCTCGAAGTTGTCTCACTTGAGTGAACACATATTTAAGGTTTGTTTAAGAATTGGTAAAAAAAAAAAAAAAAAAAATACTGCTACTGCTATAAATTTTGGGGAACCCCCCTGTCTGTACAGTTGAATTTAAAGTGGACTCTGTTATTCTTTAATGTCTGAGCTTTGACAGAGCTCTTTATGGATCCTTCTGGTCTTTTTTCTTCTCGTTTCTATCACTTAACACTCTTCTTCTTCTTCTTCTTCTCTTCTTCAGATTCATTGAGCACAAGATGATGTCCGACGCCAGCGATATGTTGGCAGCAGCCTTGGAGCAAATGGATGGGATCATAGCAGGTAACCACATTGTACACTTGGACTTTAAGACCATAACCCTTTTTTTTAAGAGGGCATGGCATAGTAGGCATACTATGGGCTCTAGCCACATCTGGAAACCATTGAATTGCAAGCTGGGAATACTACGTCCAGTGGACAGTAACACAATGTGCCCTTCTCCTTCCACTTCTACCTGCAGTTTAATGTAATCACCCTCCTGAATGTGCATAAAGTTTGGAATAATGTTGAATGTGTGCTGCTGGATCACTGGCTCTTTCTGCCTCCACCGCATTCCTCCACCATGAGAAATGAAAGAAAAGTTTCCATTGTCCCCGCAGTGACGGAAACTAATGATTATCCAAGCTCCGTGCGTTTGGAATACAAACTCCTGCTTTGGGAACATTTGGCCACTCTGTACTTGTGCAGATGAGCAGAGCAGGCTTCACTTTTCAGAGTGCCCACTTTTCCGCTGATGTGTGTAATTATAGCGCTGACCTTTCCAATGGGAGCAAGGCAGCCGATCACATGACATCCCACCCAGTCCCCCTCTGTTTCCGCAGAAACCACGGCCGTCATCGAGCCCCACTCCCTCAGTCGCTACTGTGGGGGAAGCCATGATTGTTTGGGATATTTATTAATTTAGCTCCCACTTTGTTACCGTTGGACATTTTGATTATGGCTGACATTTAAGACAGATGACAGATGGTGAGGAGTAGGCAGGCACCGCACGGTGGGAACATCATGCACAGAGTTCAGTCAACACGGTGCTGCATTGGCTTCCAAGACAAATCAGAAAATGTGGTTTCCACAGATACGGGAGGAGATTTAATTGGCATTAACTGGTTATACTATGTCACATGATGTTTGATAAAAGCGCTATATAAACATTTGCTTGCCTGGTGTGTTTGCAGGAGTGTGTGTGTTTAGGCAGGAGTGGAAAGTATAGTTATTATACTGTTATTTTGCAAAAATGTTGAAGGTGCTCTATACGATATCCAGAGCATTAATATAGCATCAAACAACAATTTACTATGTAAAGATATAGAGTAGTAATCTCTACCTGAGCAGAGAATGAAGTGTGTCTGTTGTAATGTGAGCTTCTCTGAGCCTTGTTGACATAGCCGGGCTGGCCGCGCATGCTTTTCACGCATGTTCGTGCCTCACTGGCTAGCTTGCGGCGTAGCGCCCACCCTCCGGTTCCCCCCCAGGTTGCCATGTTGAGAACCGTGCGGAGGCAAAAGAAATGCTCCCAATCTTGCATTTAGCACCTTTAACTTGAGTAAGAGTAAGATTATTGCTAAAAGAAGGATGGGTAATGTCCTTAGTGAAGAACTGAATGTGTTCAGGGGAAAGATGATACAAATCTTTTAATTAAAATACTTAATTAAATAAAGTAATTATCACATGGCTGTAATGCCCTTGGGAGTTTACCCCAAGAAGTTTTCATTCAACTTAATGCTTAGTTTTCTTTAAATTGTAGACCAGGCCGTGGGACAGTTCATTGGTTTTACATATCCTGTTCCTCACACACACATACTTCAAATCAGGAACTGGTCTTGGACTCTGCATATCAAGTGTGAAAGGTATTTTTTGCCTTTTAATCATCATTAACATTAGAAACATGGGGGATAACATATCTAAAGTTCCCCTGCAAAGTAATGAATGAAGTATTAACACTAACATCAGACTATGTAGTAGATACTGTACGTAAAATCACTAATCGCAAGTACACAAATAAGCTACTCAATTACTGTAAGGAATGCATTTTTTTTTCAATTTTTTTTGTTTTGTTTGTGTGATCAATCATTTTGTCTGTGTACCCGATTAATCGTCTGTCTATAACTCATCTACAAGTCTGTTTTGATATGAGCGCTATTAACTAAACCCATAATCACTCTCTGAAGTCTGATCAGGATGATGATTTTATCACTGCTGGTGGTGGTTTACAGGTATATGTCACATATTAATGGGAATTAGGAGCTATAAATGGCCAAGGTGGTGCGCTGTGACTGTGTTAATTCTTTTGCTGGTCTTTTAACTAAAAAAAACTGGTGGATTAGACAGAAGAATTTCTATGCAACGATATGATTAAGGGCTTGTCTGCATTCAATTATGGCTAAGTGTGGGAGAGGAACCCTATTTCCTAATATTTAAGGTTTATGAAACGAAGCCACGCACAGCTTTATAAACCTGACTAAAAGAGTGCTAATGCATGTTTCTGTTCTAGACTTCTAGTCATGAACCTGCACAGAGTTTTGTGTATCTGCTTTATTTGTTTAATGGTACCGACACCATTTGGTAGCAGTTTGGTGGCATGTTTGGTATGACAGACACAACTTCTAAAAAAAAGAAGGAAACACACAGTCGTTAGTTGCCTAATAACTAAAATATACAGCTTTGGGTTGTCATCCTGCTCCCACCACACCCACAGATCAGCTCCAAAATGTGGCCATAAATCCTTCCTTTTCTGCCATGTCTGCCATTTTGATGACATTTTTAACACATTAGATGGATATCATGTCAGCCCAATGAGCTATTTCACAACTTCACTTCATGATTTGTGTGAAATAAATTGTGTTTTCTTTGTGTCATCCCACGTCTAACACTTCCTCTCGACTCCCCACAGGCTCCAAGGCCATGGACTACTCCAACGGGCTGTTTGACTGCCAGTCGCCCACCTCACCTTTCTTGGGTGGCCTCAGGGTGCTGCACCTGCTGGAGGACCTTCGGGGAGTCCTGGAGCTCATGGACATCGAGGAGAGGGACAACCTGCGATGTCAGATTCCCGATTCCACTGCAGAGGGGCTGGCGGAGTGGCTGCAGGGACGCCTGGTAAACAGTCCATTTATAAAGTGCTGTTTAGCCCTCCATGTGTGGCCTTTGTTGTATGTGTTAAGATTAGGTATTTGTGTATATTTGTATAAACTTATGGAGCATTTCACTCTCTGGCACTCGTCATTTCAAGTGTTTTGTGTCAGATGAGATTTAATACGGCCAACAGCTTCTGCACTAAAGCATTTTAGTTACAACAATAACAGTTATGCTCGCAATCTAACAATTATCCATGAAACTAACACAAACGCATGGATGAATCGTATTAAAGCATGACAAGGCAAGGCAGAATTATAGCACAATTCATACAGAAGGCAGGTTTTAGTGCTTTAAAGACATTTAAACGTTAAAAGATTCATTTAATTTCATTGGTATGTGGTTTAGAACCGTGGAGCACAAACAGAAAACGATGGCACACGGCGTGGCTAAAGTACAACAAATGTTACTTAAACAAAGGAAGGACATTCTTCTAAAAGGCACCTAGTTTATAAACAGAGATTATCATCACAAAGGTTTCAGATCCTCTGGTTTCTACGCAGCCCTTTATATCTTCCACTGACTCTAGGAATTCGGCTGTTGTTCGCTCTAAAGCTGGCCTGTACTTATGGTTTTCAAACAACAGATACTTTTCCAATTTAAGCTCTTGTTTAAATTCTACATAAATATCACATGATGTCATACTTCTGAGCTCACTTTTTGCATGAACTGAACTTTCAGCCTCTGTTCTGACCAAAATGGTCGCACTCTGGAGCCTCTCGGTCATTGATAAATAATGCAAACAATGATAAATGTACACCCTAACCTCAGATTTAATACCATTAACAGATGCACACAATACTACAGCCAAGAACTTTAACCATTAATTACCTGCTTTTAATAGTTTGTACCAGAGTTGCATCCCTCCATACTTTATAAAACGCCTTACTGTAATAAATGAAAGAACAAAACACTTTTCTTTTTAAAGCAATACAGATGCAGTTAAAAAAAAATATGATCAATGGTGGAGTAACTCCCTCGGGACAGAATTATCCTCACAGACTACAGACCTTGCATAACCTGCATTCCCTACATTTCACATTTCAAAAGTGTGATGCGTCTGCAATTGTTCCAATCTCCGGTGTCACCTTTCCTCTAGTGATAATAAACAATTAAACCAAGCAGCCAGTCTTCAGGCTTCAGCGCAATTCCAGTGTAACCTCAGCTGTTGTTTTCACAAGGAAAAGACCCTGTGAGAGACTATTTCCCTAAAAGCACTCTCGGAGGAGTTAAGATTACGTATGTGTCTTGGAGAGATTGATGCATTTACACCTTTTTCAACATCTGGATAGAATGCGTCTCCACTTCCTCAGGTTGTTTGAGTTATTGGACTTCCATCTCCAATGCTTCTAGGATGCTGGGACACTTAGGTTATTTGATATCTATCCGATAGCTATCCGATCAGCCCAAGATGCATGAAGTGACTAAGTGTAAATGGGGTCTCTGATTGTTTTTGTCAATGACCAGAGAGAGAAAATATCATCATGAATCTTATAGCGAAAGTTTATTAGCGGCGACCAGCAGCTCTATAGCTCGCTTTGTCGGTTGGTTGAACGCATGGTTGCATGCATGTACGTGGTCTCAGGTGCAGCTATTGTGAATTTGCGCTTGTCTTTCTGCAGATCTCCACAATAATTGTCATTTTAAACCAAGTTTTTGTTGCAGCACATGTCTGTGTATGATATTATCAGTGTCTTTTAAGAGAGATAGCCTGGTATGAATTATCCTCTGCTCTGCTTTGCATCTCTTGATCGTGCTCCGTTGCCTATACCGTGACTCTGTTTATTGCTAGAGTGCTGTTATGACGTGTTTTGTGAATGATGGAGTTTCTATAGGAGTAACCCTGCAAATAGTTTCCATCTTCCAAACTCGCGTTGACCCGCGCAGGCGCTCTTGTTTTTCTTCCCTCACAGCCTCGTCTCTCGCCACGTGTGAGAGACGAGGCCAGTTTGCTTTTGATTCAATTTTCAAATCACATTCATGTGAGAACACTATTGACCCTCACATGTTTCTCTGAAAGCTCTTCAAGGGAGAGCCATGTGAGTTCATTGACAGGGAGGCTATACACTTCAGTGGTAATGCACCCTTTAGAAAATCTACGTGACTCAAGGTTGGTGTGTATTTTCATTTGGACTCTTCAGCCAGACCCGTATTTCAACGTGACAGCTAAAGGTCGTCCCCTTCTTTTTTTTCCACGAGCTCTCAACTCAAAAGAAGAAAAAAAAAAAAAAAACTTATGGATTGCAACAAATTCAGCAATTTGTTCAGACAACGCAAATCATCACATATTGTTTGTCATTTCAGACTAACGGCCACGGCACAGGAGCAGTCTACCAAGAACGTCTGTCACGACTGGAGAGTGACAAAGAGTGTCTTGTTCTGCAGGTTTGTGAGCACAACTCTTCATTGTGGCTACAAGGCAGCAGAACAATTACTGTTGAATAGGCAATTAAGTGGTATTGTATATGGCTGCCCTTTGAGTAATTAGCATGTTCTCGCTGCCATTTGTTGGTTTGTATGTTTGTCTGTTAGTTGCCAGAGTATCTCAAAAAGCGAATTATCATATTTTAAAGAAACGTTGTTGGAAGTTTGGTGGATGAGAAAAAAAATATCCATATTATCACCACGGGGCTTCTTTGCAAAGCAAGTTTTTAAAACTTTGAACCATGGATAAATGGATTCCTTAGTTTAAAACAAATCCAATTACTTTATTTAATTTATCTATTCATCATGCCCCCGGTGTGTAAAAGCATTTAATGTGGAGAATTAACTATAGCCTACTCTGTGAGTGCGAGAACGACCAGAAAAGCCTTATCGTTTTACACAATGCAACAATTGCAAGAGAATTATAATTAACAGTGGGACACATTTCATTGCATTTGCCATTCATTTGATTACTTTATGATCTTTTTCATATGATTGTTATACAAAAATATCCAGAAAAATATCCCTGTAAATATTGTCAAGTTGATTTCAAGCATAAAGCTCAGCCCTGATGTGCATTTGTGTTGCTGTGGAAAGAGTGTTACATTTTAAATAGGTCTTTAAAAGCATTAAATTTGATTTCAAAAAAGTGTGCAGCAACTGTGCTGCAGTTATGTGCTCTCTGGGTGCTTTGTGCGATTAACACTTATGTCTCACCATTGTCCAGGTAAGTGTTCTAACAGACCAGGTGGAAGTGCAAGGTGAAAAGATTCGGGATCTAGACAACTGCCTGGATCATCATCGGGAGAAACTAAATGCTACTGAGGAGCTGCTACAGCAGGTAGGGCCTCTCCAAAGTTCCCTCACCTTCAGTTAAAACACTCGTCCCAGCCCATTTCAAAAACTACACATAATATTTTAGTGCAGCTTTTATTGAAGTGTGCGCCTTGCTCCACAGGAGCTGTCGAACCGGACAACACTGGAGACCCAGAAGCTGGAGCTGATGACCGAGGTGTCCAGTCTGAAGCTGAACCTGACGGCTGTGGAGAGAGATCACAGGGACAATGAGGTACAAGCCCTTAACCTCGTTTCATGTGATGGGTGACTCTGAATCCTGGAAGCCACCCAGTCATTGTTTTAAAGTTACAAAAGGTCTGTCTCACTCCACTGGAGGATCTGTCATGTGGTGCAGGCTGAACTTCTTTAAGGGTTACAGAAGAGGCTTAAACACCCCTTGTGCTCCAGCAGCTGTTTCCTGCCCCCACCCCTACCCCTACCCATACCTCTCCCCCACTCCCCTCTCTGAGGGGCTAAATGGCCGTGAGAGTTATAGTTTCCATACACTCTGTCCACTAGCTGGGACATATATTTGGAGAATATTATGTGGTGTTTCCAGACAGTAGAAGTCTGAAGGGAGTTGACTGAATTGAATGTAACTGCATGTATTTATTTTTGTTTCCATTTAGCTTTCATTAAGCTTTAAATTAAATCCTAAAAAAAACACACATCATGTCAGTCCCAAGGTATTCTGATTGCCGTATTCATTCAACCCATAGCACCTGATTTACGCATTTTGTGTCAAATATCTCAACCCTTCCTCTCACAACTCAGTCAAACCAGACATCACACATGACGTGTTTTGGATAAACATTCATAAATCAGTTAAGAAATCCTATTAAAGTGAGGGTAGGCAGAACGTTTTTGGCTTCATTGGACAAAAAAATCTATAATAACCTTTCAACATATTGTAATTCAAGTGTTCTGAGAGAAAATTAGACTTCTGCACCTCCTCATCATGGCTCTGTTTTCAGGCTTTAAAAAATCTATCTGGGAGACTTTGGGCAATCACAGGTCATATCAGAGAGAGAGAGAGTTCCTATTGGCTGTTCATTCAACAGAGGCAGCTGTCAATCACTCGCAAACTCCGATCAAACGGTCAAACTAGGCAGCGTCCAATCAAATATGAATCAATATTCTGTTACTGTAATGCCTATTTCTCGCCTCAAATGTTTTCAGAAACATCTTGTAGTGTACTGTTTAGCTGTAAAATGAGAAAGTTTGCAGAGGCAATAGAAAGGCTCCCAATCTTGCATTTAGCATCTTCAAAAGTAATCCAGGTGTTTAAATTGATGTTTACATTTCAGCTAGTAGCTGATGCAGCATGACTTCTCATTGTACTGATCTGCCAAAATGTAAAAAAAGCGGGCAGTCAGACGACACCTACACAGACCACACACACTAATTTGGAGCACTTCCTAAAGTGCTCCTAAATAGTAATCTACATTACATTTAAATGGCAGCTTCTCCAAAGCACAGGGCTCCTACACTGTTTGCTGATTGATCGGGATAAAAGCAGTTTTATAATAACTGACCGTGACGTTTTGCCTTTAGTCCAGGATTTGCCTCCGTGTGTGGACGGAGCTTCTCATATTCCCTCCGGCGGGACATCTGTCTGAAAATAATGTTTGGTGCTTTTGGCAGGAATTCTCCCACTGAACTCTCTCCCACACAGTCTCCATAAACCTCCCCAGTGCAGATCTCTCTCTGAGTTTAATGGGTAATGGGAGTTCTCTTTCTCCTCCCCAGGGCTTGTACCAGGAAGTAACGGACCTGCGGTTCAGGGTGACTGACATAGAGAATGAAAGACTGCTGTGTGAGAAGAAACTCAAAGCTACCAAAGTGAGTGTGCCGAAGGTCCAGTTTTTCAGACACTTTATTCTTTTACCTTGGACTCTGACAGGAGATCTGAATTATCCTTTTGAAACACTTCATTACATGTTTAAAACCTTGTGATTTTCCCCCCCGTGACATCGATTCTCTGCTCCCTTTCCTTACCCCCTTTTTCTACTGTGATTTTAACATCTCTCTGCAACATGCTAACCTGTCAAGCGTCCGAAGCGGAGCGCTGAGCGGTTCACTGGAGGCGAGGTGAACGAGGTTTAATCTCCAGCCTGTCCTCTTCTTCCTTTCTGGACCCTTAAGATCCTCTAAACCTGCTCCTCTTCCACTGCTGCACGCTGCTTTCCTGACTTTCACCACACTCGCTGTAAGTGCTCTCACCTGTACCGGTTTCAGGATTTGTACCTGGTTCTATCACCCTTTTTTGTTTTAACACACCTGCAGACTGAAACAACATACTGTATTTACAGAGTCACACTGTTTGCGCAGGTCACTCAAAGGACATACAGTATGCATTTTTCTCTAGTTATAAAGCTACACATCTTGTTAATCGGTACATCTTCTTAATTTCAGAGATGTTTTTTGGCAGTTTTATACGTTTGTCCATTTTTAAGTGTGTCCACAGTTTAGTGAATAGTATGAGCTTGCACTGAATCGAGTAACAACCACCCACAGCGTGTCAAATAGAGGACAGAAACCAACTAACTACTGCAAACCACCAACTGACCTACTGACTGACTAACATTGTGTTAAAGGAACACTCCACTGATTCAAAATGAATGAAAATAAAATAAATTTCAGTTTACTCGTCAGAAGTACTACTCAGCTTGTAAAAACATATGGTATGTCTTCTGTGGCTCTGAAGGAGCTTTCCAAAGTTTGAAACAAGACTTAAGGCCCTATTTAAACAGTCTTTATTACACGGCTTTGTTGAATACTCAATTCTGATTGGTCAATCACGGCGTTCTACGGTCTGTTATTTCTTTATAGCAGACCGTTGCTATGTATAA
>CAKAOH010003790.1:44625-63865 GCA_916701665.1 Sebastiscus tertius
ATACTCAATTCTGATTGGTCAATCACGGCGTTCTACGGTCTGTTATTTCTTTATAGCAGACCGTTGCTATGTATAACAGACCGTTGCTATGGATGCAGTTGTGATGTCGGACTCTGGAGGACAGTTTTTGTGTCAAATTATTGATTTCTTAAGTAAGTAGCTGAGTAATAAGCGGGATAATGTACAGCGAGCGGGTCATTGTGGTGAAATAAACCCCTTCAGAGCTCGCTGTACATCATCCTTTACATAGCGCATGGCGCAAGTACATTTAGGGCGCGTCCAACTCCACTTGCTAGTTAAATGTTGCATAATCTGGGCACAGAGCAAGGCATAAGGTGCAAAAGAGTTGTATTTAGTCTCTTAATTAATCATAGGTGTGTTTTTGGCATAATATGAATCAAAACAGAGTGCCATCTTTTATTCTCTTTAAAAAACGGTTACACCTGGCGCATTGCTATTTAAAATGGTAATGTGTTTTTTGACCGCAGTGGAAAAAGTTGTTTTTGAAAGGCTAAACGCCAACAAATATGGATTGAAGCAGAATATTTTGTTAGATTAAAAACAAGTTGTGAATTTTGGAAATGATTACATCTTTTTTCAATAAATTTTGACTTTTGGACTTAACAGCGCCCTGTAGTTATTGGAACTGTTTGGATCACATTAGTCGGACACAATCCCACGCAGCCATCACTAGAATCTGATTCTACAAATAATATAATACTATTAATATTAGTGTAGCCTGATCTCTATCTGCAGCTGTGCAGTAATACCAGGTTCAAACTGAAATAATAGACAAGAAAATCAAAAAGCTGTGCAGCATTGTTGAATGTTGATTTAGAATTTGAATGTGAACGCTATGAATGAAGCTTCGAAGCTTACAACTATTCAGTAGAGCCCTAGAATTGACTTATATTGATGAGTTTCATATTTTGTTTACTGAATTCAAGAACTATATTGATTCTATCCGTCTACCAAGTTTCACTCGCAAAGACAGTGCTGAGAATCGCAGAATGAAGACTTTTCTATCATCTCTCCTTGTAGGAGGAGCTGCAGCTTCTGCAGAGGCATCTGGAGGAGCGGGAGGTGGAGCTGAGGAGGCTGAAGGACGACAGCAGACTGAGGCTGGAGAGCCACCACAGAGCCGAGGGAGGAGAGAGAGGTTGGGAGCCGTTTATATAATCGTCTGGGAGCTTCTTGTTCTTGTTTCGTGGAGTCTAATATTACAAACGGGTTTATGAGGATTAGACAAATAGACATTTCACATTCCAAACAACACCAGATCCCCCTCCAGCACCCTCGCTGAACAAATACTTTCATCTGGATTTCCCCATTAATTGTTTTTTCACTATCTTACATTTCACGGACAGTCTAAACTCTAATGAGGCGATTTGAGGCCCCTTTGTTTTTACTTAACTCCTTATCTGTCTGTCTGTGGCCTCCATACCAAAAATATGTGACTGTTTCACTCCTTCTTCCACCCACTGCTGACCTTATCTTATCCACTCTGACGGTAGAGGAATGCCATCATTTAAATAAAGGGTCTCTTTTACGTGTCTGCTGTAAACACATGTTCTACTGTATAATCTGATATACGGTAGGTATTTGTTTTGTTTTCCGGCTCACTGCACAGACAAATGTTGTTTGTTCAGTCAGACCAAATCTGTATATCTGCTGACCTGACTGACCGGGTCAGATGTTGCTTTTAAGAAGGAAAAAAACTTACTGCAACAAAACAAATTATGACTTTGAAATGACTTAGACTCAGAAATATGCTATTTGCTCAAGATCTCTTAAGCAGGGTTAATACAGGGTTAATTAGCACTGAGCGAAAAAACAAAGTTTGTCCAACCAATAGGCCACCAGGACTCGTATACTGTGTAGCACTGAATTGAAAAACAAAACAATTACGGAGCCAGGTAGCAGGGTAATATTCTGAGAAAAAAACCTCTGAATTTACAAGAATAAAACTTGATCATTCTCTCAGATTATAAAGTCAGAAATTTGCAAGAAGAAACTCAGAAATTCTCACAAATTTAGGAGAAAAAAACCTGAAAAAATCCTATTTTTTTTTTTGTCAAGGTTGGATCAACCTCATCACTCCACAGACGCCGCCATTAAACACTGTGGTAACGTGAGCCAAAATATATTAATTAGCTATACTGGTATTTATTAATGTCCATAAAAGAACATAGAAAGAAAACGTTTATATGTATCTTTCAGGACCTTCGCCTCGCTCAGAGGCCGTCGGTCAGAGAGGACATCGTACAGCAATCTTTATAAGTTATCTGATAATCCATCGGCAAAATTTGAAATTGGATTCTAACTGATTAAACGGTATCAAACCCCAACACTGCTCGTCTACCTCAATGTCATGACCAGCTCTACTGTGGTGCACACACACTTCAGAGTTCACCTGAGGTTTGCCCTGTGTATAAACACGGTTTGGATTAGATTACCAAGTGGTTAGCATGTGTTTAATTGTGTAGCGTTTCTACTCAAACACACAGAAAGTCCCTGTTTTTGTGGTGTTAATTGAATCAAGAGTTCATTGTAGCAACAAGCTGAAACAAGAGTCCTACCGCCCAGCACACTGAACCCCAGTGAGTTCATTAGTTGGTTTCAGAGCCAGCGGGAGTATAAAGTATCTGTTTCCCCCCCCCCCCAGATACAGAAGTGTTGAAGATGAAGATGGTGTTGGAGTCGCTGGCGTCGGCTAACGATGTGAAGGTATGGAGTGTGATGTGATAAACAGCAGCTTTGGTTTACTTAAAGCAGTCGTAAACTGGAGCATCATGTGTGTTTCATCTACAGGAACGAAGGATAAAGGAGCTGGAGGAGTCGCTCACAAAGTGCAAGAAAGTGCAGGAGCTGGTCAAAGGTCAGACTGTGTTTAAAGAACATACACATTCATGTTCGTGTCACTACTTCAATGTTGAATCATAGTTTTGGGATTTGCAGTATCATAAAGCACAGAAAACACTTCTGTGTCAAATTACCTGATAAATCACACCATAACTTTATCAGAGCATCACAACATATTACAGAAACATATAATTAATTTATATCATGGAGGTTTATGGCAGCCTAAAAAGGTGGATAAGCTTTAAAAGAAAAAGCATAAACGGAGCTTTACGCTGCGGCACATCCCTGACGACCGCGTCCTATCTGTCCTCTCTCTCAGAGAAGTTAAAGGACGACGACTACGACGATATCCCAGATGATCCCTCGCTTCCCGTATCCATGGAGGTGGATCAGGTCACGCTGGCGTTGGAAGGGGAGACAGGAAGAAGCTCTGGCGAGGTAAACACAACCTCTGTCAAAACAATTTGCACACAGGATGAACCCCAGACCGGAGACTTCCTTTCAGAAAAGCTCAGTTTTTGCTGCCCACTCACAGACTGTTTCTCCCACGAACACAGAGCTTCTGTTTGGGTTATTATTTGTTGGGCTGCGGGTGGGAAAGTATGTTAAATTAATCACGTTTATCTCTGTTTGTCTCAGTCTATTCCATGTATAGCAGTGCTCTCTGAAATGAATGACCTGGACAGAGAACGACTGTTACAGGCAGCCGAAAGGTAAAACACATCTAATTATTGTTCCTACATGTTATAATGAAACATTCTTTGTTTCTGCTTCATTTCAACTCATAAGGTAGAATTAAATACACTGAAATATTAATTAATTATAGCAGATGTTTTGGACCTTATTAAGAGTTTATTCACAGACTTTTCTAAAAGCATACAGTGTGTCTTGAATGGATTGTGACTGACACATCGGATTTTGTAAGAATATGGTGTGTGGGTGATGAAGTTTGCTTTGGGTGAAACAGTTGCTAGATTTTTAAGTTCAGGTTTAATTGTTGAATCAAATAATAACAGTTACTCTAATGTCACTCATACCTGCATTATTCTGGCTGATAAGACCTCTGCTCAGGTTGAAGGTGGGCGTAGCTATGTGAGGTCACCTGACTCTGAGAATGATTAGGGCTGTCAGTCGATTAAAATATTTCAGCACGATTCATCTCATGATTGTCCATAGTTGATTGTGATTAATTGCAAATTAATCACATGCTTTTTATCTGTTCAAAATGTACCTTAAAGGGAGATTTGTCAGGTATTTAATACGCTTATCAACGTGGGAGTGGGCAAATATGCTGCGTTATGTAAATGTATGTATATATTTATTATTGGAAATCAATTAACAACACAAAACAATGACAGATATTGTCCAGAAACCCTCACAGGTACTGCATTTAGCATAACAAATATCCTCAAATCATAACATGGCAAACTGCAGCCCAACAGACAACAACAGCTGTCAGTGTGTCAGTGTGTTGACTTGACTATGACTTGACCCAAACTGCATGTGGTTATCATAAAGTGGGCATATCTGTAAAGGAGAGACTCGTAGGTACCCATAGAACACATTTTCATTCACATATCTTGAGGTCAAAGGTCAAGGGACCCCTTTGAAAATGACCATGCCAGTTTTTGGAGCGCTATTTATCCTCTTTCGCGACAAGCTAGTGTGACATGGTTGGTACTTATGGATTCTTTAGGTTTTCTAGTTTCATAAGATGCCAGTATCTTTACTTCAGCTTTGTTAATGCATTAAAGAAATTAGTGGCATTAAAACAATTATTGCGTTAACTTTTGTCCCAGCCTAGTATTTGCAACAATCTGCATTTCAAATGGCATACTATTTTTTTTTTTTTTTACTTTTAGTACATAGTATTGCATGTAGTATGCGTACAATTGGGACATATACTTCGTCATAACATTGTGCATTGCTTGAACTTTGACCCCTTTGCTCATATATACAATATCTGTCAATGAGCTGTCATCTGTCTGCGCTCTCTCGGCGGCTCAGTCCATGTGACGCATCTTCGGCTACGCAGAGGGATTGTAGGTCAGAATAGTCTGAAAGACATGCTGGCTTGCATACTGCAAAATGCGACCAGATGTAGTAGGACATCCTGGTATTTATAGCATACTGCATTTGAAATACTATACCATACTAAACAGTATGGTAGTGTGGGGCTAGGAATGCATCGTAAGTGGAGAGTCAGGAAGAGGTTAATCAAAACAGAGTCTGAGTCCGCCCACACGCTCTTGACAAGAGGTCTGATCAAGCAGCTTAAGTGAAAACACCTGTGTGCATGGACTTGGAAGCAGTTGCAGCTAATGGAGTCATTTAATTTTGTTTTGTTTATCACTTAATTGTGTAGAAGTTAGTGTCAAATAGTGGAGTCATTTGTTCTTTTTGCACAAGAAAGACAGTGTTATGTCAGCAAAGTACTGCTACAGTATTTGATGCTGAGGCTATTTCAGGACTCTTGCTCTTAACGAAAGCTTGAAATTCTTGGATTCTTGTTATTTCAGCTCCTTAGATGTCCCGCAGCCGGGCAGCTCCGCCGTAACCAGCAGCACTGACCAGGTAAGAGCTGATGGGGAACATGTTGACATGTGCAGTACAAAATAACACGAGTCTAACATAATCATATTATTTCCAATAGCTTAAACACTCAAAAGAGTTCATTAACCTACATTTTGACCTTTTAAATGTGAGTCCATCCATGTGAACGAGTTCTCTTGGTTTTAAATGGATGACTGTCAGAATCCATCAGTCTTCATGTAGTCGCAGGACACGCTGTATGAGATAGTCCAGCTCTGACACTTAGTGGTCAAATGGTGCTACTACATTTTTTTGTTTTCTCTTCTACTGCTTGAATTTGAAGGTGAAATGGTTTATTTTTGGCCATATCCTGACTTTTCTAACACACACTTCTTTTTTTTTTTATCTCATAGGCCAAAAATAGAGCAGGAGCTTCCTCATCTCCTTCCAGAGCAAGTGAGGAGAGTTTTGGTACCAAGAAGGCCCGTTCTTCTTTCGGCCGTGGCTTCTTCAAGCTGCGTGGCGGCAAGCAGGCAGCCAGCTCTCCAAACCTGGGTGATACTGGAGCTCCTTTTATCACATTTTATCACTATTTGTTGAGATGCGTCTTTTATGTTTTTTGTTACTGATACTCGTGTTTCTTTCACGGCTCTGTAAATCGTGAAGATCGCACCCGGAGTGCCAGTGCACCTGCGTTAGGTACAGTAGAGCAGAGTGGCCTCGTTGGCCTGCAGTATGGCTGCTCTGGATTATACAGCTGGATGTGGATAAAGTACCGTACTGACAACGTGACCGTTTATAACTTACTGTCGGTGAACTCAGTCTGATGTAGGGCTGCAACTAACTAGCTATTTTCATCGTCGATTAATCAGTCGATTATTTTCTTGAGTAATCAATTAGTTGTTTGGTCTATAACATGTCAGAAACATGTTGATCCAAAGCCCAAGATGACGTCCTCAAATGTCTTGTTTTGTCCACAACTCAATATATATTCAGTTTGCTGTCATAGAGGAGTAAAGAAACCAGATCATATTAACATTCAAGAAGCTGGAATCAGAATTTTGACTTTTCTTTTTTTTTTTTTTTTTAATTACTCAAACTGATTAATCGATTACCAAAATAGTTGGCGATTAATTTAATAGTTGACAAATAATCGATTAATCGTTGCAGCTCTGGTCAGATGATCACATACTGTCATACTGATTGAACAACTTTTCAACAATTGTGAGCAGTTCCCACAAGATCATCCAGTTGTCCCTTATCCACGACTTAAAAACCATCTGCAATGAAGCCGTCCTGGTGGTACTTAACCTGTTCAGTAGTGAAGCATTTCTCATTTGCTGTAAATGAGAAAATGTGTAAATTGTGTCGTAGTAGTTTACTATTCTTTTGCATGGGTGGTATCGGTTGTAATGCTTAAATTCCTTATTTTTTTTAGTTTAACATTGGGTCGTAGTGGTGTGTCTGTAGTTTTTCTGCTGTAAACTCTAATCTGGCCCAGCCTTGTTGAAGTATGTCATGTTAATGTGTATGTAATTATTTTTTACAGCTGAGGCAGAGCGTAAAGGCACAGAGCACTTGGACTTGGCCGGCGTTCCTCCGCGAAAATCTCACGATGGAGCTACTCTGCCGTCGTCACCTGAAACCAAAAAGAAGTCCAAAGGCTTCCTGAAATTCTTTGGCAGGTAACATTCAGCGGTGTCAGCTGTATTTAAAGTGATATCAGAGGATGATTTCTTTGGTCATTTATACTGTGATCTTCCTGCAGGCTAAAGAGGAGTCACTCTACCTCCTTCAACCTCGATGACGCAGCAGACATGGAGTTCAGGAGGGGAGGAGTCAGAGCCACGGCCGGCCCGCGACTCGGCTGGTCACGTGAATCCAAACACAAGTCGGTGCTTTTCTTTATTAGCAAACAGTTGTCTCCTAAAATGTCAGGATTATTTTTGTCAAGGCTGCACCGGTTGATTCACTGTGATCAATATTCCTTCTCTGTCCTCCATCAGTGCTGTTGAGGTTCCTTTCTCACGGTGGAGTAAAGATGAAGTTTGCGCGTGGCTGCATGAGCAGGGTCTCGGGTTATACGTCGCCCAGGGTCATAACTGGATCAAATCGGGACAGACACTACTGCGGGCATCACAACATGATCTGGAGAAGGTAGGAATGTTACAATTTAGGGTGGTTTTTGTCACAGCAATCCATAGTTTTCTTTATCCAAAATGTCTGCAGTTAAAAGGATAGTTTGGTTGTTTTGAAGTGTGTGAGGTACTTAATCATAGTCAGTGTATTACCTACAGTAGATGACATTCGGCACATCACCAAGTTAAGAGAAACAGACGGGAGTTACCGCACGGAAGTAAAGCAATGTTGTGGACGGGGCCGGCAGCAAAAGTATTTTAACCACCTAAAAGAAAGGTCCACCTAAAAAAAAAATCAATATCAGTTTAAGTGTACGCTTAAACACAAGATACATAAGATACAGCAGTGTTCTCAGACCCACACGGTATTACTTGCTGTACTCTGTAAAAGTTTTCTGCTTCGTGATGTTGTGGTTTTTCCTCTGTTTACCTGATCAGGAGTTGTGCATGAAGCAGCCCCTCCACAGGAAGAAGCTGCAGCTGGCTCTGCAGGCTCTCGGGTCAGAGGAGGATTATCTGAAGGGCAGACTGGACCACAACTGGGTGACCAGTGAGTGCGATGTCATCTTACTTTGATAAGAACATCTGTACTTTCCCCCCACAGCTTTTAAGTTAAATGAAATGCATTTCTGTTTATTTCAGGGTGGCTGGATGACATCGGCCTCCCGCAGTACAAAAGTCACTTTGATGAGGCTCGTGTTGATGGATGCGTGCTGCACTACATGACAGTGGTGAGTTTAAAACCTTCATGTTGCACTAGGACCAGAGAGGAAGCTAGTAAAACGCCTTTGACATTAAAGTGACAGGGAACTGTTTTTCGGCAAAAGGTCTTTCTCATAATTCTTTTATATCGTGACTGAACTTTTCCCCTGGATAAATCATTCAACAGGTGACATGACTTTGTGATAACTCTCTCTTTTTGTCGGCTGTTTCCCAGGAGGACTTGCTGTCTCTGAAGGTGGGCAGTGTTCTCCATCACCTCAGCATCAAGAGGGCCATTCAGGTTCTCCGTCTCAACGGCTACGAACCCAACTGTCTCAGGCGACGACCCTCTGACGAGGTATCACACAGGAAGTCACAACCCGTACTCTTTTCATCCTTTTTGTTTTAAAACTCTCTTGGATATCTACTCCTGACATCTGGATTTTTTTTTTTTTTATTCCAGAACAACATGACGCCAGCAGAGATCTCCCAGTGGACCAACCACAGAGTGATGGAGTGGCTGCGGTCCGTGGATTTGGCCGAATACGCTCCCAATCTGAGGGGCAGCGGTGTTCATGGAGGACTGATGGTGAGATGGGGGGCAGGATTAGATGAAAGTTGACATATATTATGATTTATACCTCCTTTAAACATTCTGAGAAATGATATTAATGATTGATGTACACATAGCAGTAATTTGACTTGGTTTATAGTATGTTTGCAAACAAATCGTTCAGGATAAGACCCAAAAAGTGAACTTGCAGGCAGCCTGACTTCATGATTTTTAGATTGACAACTATAGTTTATTTTGTATTAAAAAACTTCCCAGCTGCCGCTCTGCATCACACTCTGTTCTCTGCTCTGACCTCTCACCGTGATGTTTTCTCAAATGTCTTCACGCTCCGAAGGTGTTGGAGCCCCGCTTCAACGTGGAAGCGCTCGCCCTTCTGCTCAACATTCCACCCAACAAAACCCTGCTGAGACGCCACCTGGCCACGCACTTCCACCTGCTCATCGGGTCCGAGGCGCAGCGGCTCAAACAGGACTGTCTGGAAAACCCAGACTACACCGTCCTCACCGCCACCGCCAAGGTCAAGGTAAACCACCCCGTCCACTCAACACAAACAAATCTCATTGGTGATATCAAATTCAGTTTCACTCATTATCTAATAAAACTCAGTCTTAAGTTGCTTTCCCACTCGACAAAAAACACTTACACCCACTAATATCTGGCTTGTCTTTAGTGGGAAAGGTTACAACCTCTTTTCCTGTGTGTTGCTATGTTACGTTGCATTGAAGTGAATATAAACCCGTGTTGTTCAACTGCTAATCGTCTCCCTTTTCCTCCTCCAGCCTAGACGCCTGTCATTCGGAGGTTTTGGCACTTTGAGGAAGAAACGTCAGGATGATGGCGATGAGTACGTCTGCCCCATGAACGTGGAAATGCCCAAGAGCAGCAGCTTCCAGAGGGGCGTCCGGATCTATGAGGAACACCTCGACCACCTGGAACAAGTACGGAGATACTTCCCCCTCTCGCTTCTTTCATACAGCTGCATTTGTTAACAAAATATCACAAATGGTTACACTGACTTGTGATTGGAGCATTTTGAATGAGTTCTTTGTTTTCATCTGTTTGTGTATTGTTTGGCAGATGGAAGACTCTGAAGGGACCGTGAGACAGATAGGAGAGTTCTCTGAGGAAATCAACAATCTAACGGTGAGACACTGACCTGCTCCTGTATGACTAGAGACAGCCACACCTGACAAAACAGGTTTTGGTAACACAGTTTATAAATGATAAATTGATAGTTAATTAAATTATCGTTTTACTGTTAACAATTAAATGATAATTAATGTTTACTAATTGTTAGTAACGCTATAATTTCTGTTATTTTAACAGTTTATTACATAATATTTTATATAATATATATTTAAGTATTTGTTAATGATTACGAAATGATTTATAAACATTTAAGAAATCATTTGTATAACCTCTATAAACATTACATAGATAGATGAACCAGATATTTGTAACTCTTTGTTAATGGTTAATAATTGATTAGTAAATAATCTATAAACATTACTTGGATGGCTATTATAAAGATGCAACTGATGATTATAATACTTTGTTAAATTGTTAATAAAGACTTTGTGAAGCATCTATAAACATTATTTAGATGGTTAATGGTTTTTGGTCCATCTGTCTAAGTAATGTTTAGAGGTTTTACAAACAATTTCATTAAAGGTTTACAAATCATTTGGTAATTATTAACAAATACTTAATATAGTATAGCATGTTATAATGTATGCAACAATTAACTGTTAATAGTTTACTAATGTAATCAGAATGTAATTGTTATTGTCTCTTATCAGCTATGATGCAATATATAATTTATAAACTAATAACAGAAATTATAGCATTACTAATTACTAAACATTAATTATCATTTCATTGTTTGTTAACAGTAAAATAACTATTATTTGATGATTATAAACTGACTTAAAAAATGTATTTAACCTTTAGATTGTTTCCTTAACTCTCCCTGGTCCTCTTTGCGTTTCAGAGCATGCTGAAGGAAGACGAGTTCTATCACGAGATCTCCGTCGAGGCGGCAGAAACCGATCACGACCGTGGTGTTTGATTGAGACGTCGGACTCCCGAGTCGCTTTGTGACAAAAGAACAATCTGTGCCAACCGGAATCCACATCCCTCCACCGCCCACCGACCTTTGTAGAAGAACATGTGAGACCACCACTTTACAGTATTTTCATCAGTCAGAAGTACAGTCATAGCTTTCATCACCATATATATTTATTGAAGCTGTCCAAGATATAATGCATGAACTGAAAATGCAAGATTTTATTGCATTAATGTACTTCGTATTATTCAAGCATTTGTGTTTTCAATAATCAGTGAGGTAAGCATACTAGTTTTTGGTATTTCTCCCCTTTGTTTTGAGTGTAATACTCAAGTTTTAATGTCCTCCGCTGCAGTCAAATTCATTTGTTAGTGGTACGTTAAGTTGCTACAAGGTCTTTTCAGATGGAGAGTGACACTCTGACTGCGCTCCACGAGTAAACAACAAGTGCTATGCGTGGTAACCATAGAAACGGCCTCGGTGCACTACTGTATGCATCATCATATTCCCATAATCACAGCTTGATTTATTGACACGTGACAATCCTAGTCTTTGATGCCAACCAGACTGTTATTGTTGACAGCAAAAGTTAGCTAAATTAGCATTGTCGTTAAAACTATACTTTACGCTATCTGATACAAACAGCAACGGCAGCGATAGTTTTATAGGATTGCGCCCACACGCTTCTAATTACAATGAAAATGAATTACAAAGCGCATCAATCGCTCCCCGTCTGAAAAGACCTCTAGGTTATCTTAAACATCAGTTCATTCAAATTACAGCAAACATTCTCTCATTTACTTCTGGTGGTATCAAGCCGCGGAGATAGTTTGGGTTTTATTTGCCCAGGTTTTTGAGATTTCTGCCTCCACTCCAGTACTATGGAGGTGATCAGGATTTTGTGTGTGGTGCTCACAGCATTGAAAACTGTTTTTTTATAGCACTGTATCCTTCTAGAAAGTGTCCTTCTTACATTATATATAACTCACAGATCTCACTCCCAACAGTTTCCAAGAAATCTCAAAACCTGGACAGATACCACTAAATGAAGTGAGAAATGTTTTGTTTTTTAAAGAATGGGTTGACATTTTGAGAAATGCGCTTATTTACTTTCGTATTAGGTAAGGAGATCGATACCACTCATGTGTCTGTGCCTATTTAGTACGAAGCTACAGCCAGGAGGTGATTAGCTTAGCATAAAGACTGGAGGCCCAGCCCTCTAAAGCTCAATAATGAACACGTATCTCTTTTGTTTAAAGGTGCTGCATGCAAGATTGGGAGCGTTTCTATTGCCTCCGCATGGCTCATAGTGGTGCAAACAGTGCTAACCTGGAGGGGAACCGGAGAGTACGTATGAGTGCAGAGAGGCTGGCCCGGTTATGTCAACAAAGCATGGAGAAGCTCAGATTACAACACACAGAGGGAGAGTGACTTCATTCTCTGCTCAGGCATACATTACTCCTCTATATCTTTACATAGCAAATAGCTGTTTGCTGCTATATTAATGCTCTGGATATCAAATTTAGCGCCTTTAATCCAAACGCTGTTCACCACGAAGTAGTTATAGCAGGTAACGCTCCCCAAAACCACACATTGACCAAAATGAGGGCTTTAGAGGTGCAGCTTTTCCCTCTGCTTCTATTCTTTATGCTAAGATAATAAACTCATGGCTTTAGCACTATACTTAAAGGTTCTCTATATGATATCCAGAGCATTAATATAGCAGCAAACAACTATTTGCTTATGTAAAGATAAAGAGGAGTAATGTCTACCTGAGCAGAAAATTAAGTCTCTCTCTCTCTGTGTGTGTTGAGATCTGAATTTCTCCAAGCTTTGTTGACATAGCCGGCCCGGCCACTCTGCACTTAGCTCATGTAGCGGTTACAGCTAATAACGCTACGGAAGCGTAGCACCTCGCCATGTTTAGAGCCGTGCAGAGGCAATAGAAATGCTCCCAATTTTGCGTTTAGCACCTTTAAGGAGTGGTATTGATCCTCTGCTCTAACTCTTGGCATAAAAGCGTTTTTTCTCCAAATGTCAAACTCTTCCGTTTAAGGAAAAGCAATACAACACCATGGAAACCAAAGTCTTTGTTTTTAAATTTTTGGTAATAAAAAAGAGAAAAATGCATTTTTTTCTTGTCTTCATTTCTAGTAGCATCTTCCTTAAACGGCTCAGGGAGATGCTACAACTGTTACGATCAAACGCTTGTAAATGAGGATGATTTCTAGGTTAGCATCAAAAAGTTTTATAGCAATTGATTTTTTATGTTGCATATCCAAACAAGTAGCCACATCAGTAACCATATCGCGTTTTAGCAAAATATTGACATCTTTGACGTGACGACAGATAGAGGGCAGGTATAACACAATCGCAACGGCAATAAAGGAATAACAGTACAATTCTGTATAAATGAAGCAAGTGGTCGCAACTCACAAACTATGCATAAAAAAAGCTTTGCAAGTGTTAAGGCACTCAGCAGCACAAAACAGCCAGTAAACCTGAACTCTTCTGATATTATTTGCAACAGATTTGTAATCACATCCTCATTTCCAAGCCAACAGTCAACACTTCGATCTCCGCAAATCGATCTGCGCTACATACTCATTCAATCCCAAATATTTCCCCTCCCCTTCTGTGACACTTACTGATTACATGAATTGGTCCGCGCTGTGATCCTGTTGCATGATGAATATATCACGGCATAAATATTGTATATATAGTGCAATACCCACTGCAACTGTACGGGTGCTTTAATGCTTTCCGGGTGGAGAATATAATAACTGAACGCCCTTATATGCCCAAACCTCTTTTTCTTGATGCGGATGGACGTCTAGAAGGTAAACCTGCGGCTGTTGGAGTGGCCGACTTTGTCCAGATTGGGGATGCAGGCGAACTGGATCATAGGTGGCGGTCCACACATCAGGATGAGAGTGTCGTCACTGGGAGGCGGCAGGTGTTCCTTCACCATGTCTTCACTGATGAAGCCTTGGCTGTACTCCCAGTCTGAAACACAGAAAAGGTCCCAACGTTTAAATTAGGGCGATACGATTCAATATGTTGTGTTATTGATGCACCGTGAATCAGCAGCTGATTGAAGCCGGACGGTTTTCAGCAGTCTCATATGTCCGCATATATAACGCGGTGTGGAAGTTCTTCAGCGTGAGATAAGAAGACATAAAGCTGCAATTTTAACAACTGCAAGTCCAAAATAAGCTGTGAAGGAACAATATTTGGAACAACTAAAGTAATAAGACACTTATATTGTAATTCATTCCCATGATGCTTCCACAGAGTAATTACAGTGACCAGCTGAGCACATTATGGTGCCTTCAAGCTCTACTCAATAAAATGCGTATTTGTCGATGGTAAATTCTAACGCTATCATGATGCGTTCAGATGTAATCTTGTAAAATTTAGTTTTTGGTGAGAAACTTAAATAAATCCAGTTGTTTGAAGGGGATGTTTTCACAGCAATATAAAATAGAGAGGAATATGGCCTGTTTTACAACATACTATGACTTTTTTTGGACATACTATGGTATGACTTATTTTATTTTTTTGTCATACTATACTATGATTTTTTTTTATTTTTCTACATACTATACTATGGATTTTTTAATATTTTCGGCAAACTATACTGTGACTATTTTTTCGACATACTATGTTATGACTTTTTTTATACATTTTTCAACATACTATACTATGACTTTCTTTCGACATACTATACTATGAATCTTTTTTTTTTTTTTGGCAAACTATACTATGACTTTTTTGCGACATACTATACTATGACTTATTTAATTGTTTTGACACAATATACTATGATTTTTTATTTTTTTTTTCCCAACATACTATAATATGACTTTTTTTGGACATACTATATTATGATTTTTTGGACATACTACTATAACTTATTTTTTCGACATACTATACTATGACTTTTTTTTTAACATACTGTACTATAACTTCTTTGACATTTTTTTTAAATATACTAGTATGTAAATTATGTAGGTGTAAGTTTGTTACCTTCAGGTGCTCTGTCCAGGGTGAACCACAGCTTGAACCGGTCCGGGTGGTTGACCTGGATCTCTTCCAACTCCGGTCTCAACAGGATGTCTTTCTCAGTCTATGACAGGAGAGGAAGAACAAACAGCACTCAATGTTCCACCTCAGTTAAGGTATTAACCATTTCTTCCCAATTACACAGGAAAACAAATAACTTGCAATAATAGTTCATCATGTGATCCTGGCTGATGAAACTGACCTGGTTGGCAAACAGCAGGTAACACACTGTCTTGTCCTGTGGATTCTTCATCACGTCTGTGATGAGCTGCAACATGGGAGTGATTCCTGGAAGAAAACAGAATAGAAGAAGGTCATATTTTTGGCTTCAGACATGGAATTACCTTCGTTATAGACCGTTTTAAAGCAATTACATTGCTCTGCGAAAGGTTGGGTCCATGTTCACTTCATGTCAGCTTATGTCATTCACAAAAACATCAACAGGAAATCAATTGAGACACATTTGTAATGTTTACATTTACAACTATGAAATGTAAATGCATACAATATGTAGCCAAAAATGTGGATATCTGTGTCTTTTGTTCAAATAGAGAAAAAGCCTAAAGCCTCTGAATACTTTAGCTTCACATCTTTGTCTGAATCGATTTCTCAACACATATATTGAAACATTTTCGACATACTATGCCATGACTTATTTTTTTTTTTAAACATACTATGACTTTTTTGACATACTATACTATCACTTTTTTGCATTTTTTCCGATATCCTATTACTTATTTTATTTATCGACATACTATACTATGACTTTTTTTTTTTACTATACTATACCTTGAATTTAAAAAGTCATAGTATAGCATGTCGAAAAAATTTAAAAAGTCACAGTATAGTATGTCGAGAAAAATAAAAAAGTCATAGTATAGTATATGGTAAAAAAGTCACAGTATAGTATGTCGAAAAAATTTAAAAAGTCATAGAATAGTATGTCGAAAAAAAGTCAGAATATTGCATGTCGAAAAAAATAAAAAAAGTCCTAGTACAGTATTTTTGAAAAAAATTAAAAGTCATGGTATAGTATGTTGAAAAAAATAAAAAAGAGTCCTAGTACAGTATGTCGAAAAAATTAAATAAAGTCATAGTATAGTATGTCGAAAATAAAATGGTCGTAGTATAGTATGTTGAAAAAAAGTCATTGTATCGTACGTCACAAAAAAGTCATAGTAAAGTATGTTGAAAAAAAGTCATAGTATAGTATGTCAAAAAAAGTCATAGTATAGTACGTCACAAAAAGTTCTAGTATGTTTTTTTCTTCTAGGATGTTTTTTTCAGGCATGGCTCTACTAACTAAACTCATCATGAGATGTGTCAGGATCTCTTAAACAATTTCCTAAGTGAAAAACTTTAATAGATGAGTCTAGAAATTTCCCTTACCTGTCCCTCCAGCGATCATGCCCACATGTTTGGCTGTCTTGGTCTCAGCCGGGGACTTTTTATCTGCTTGAATCGCAAAAACACCTGCGGGGGGAAAGTTACAGCATCAGATCAGGCAGCTGAATTAATTCGATTACAAACCTTGCATCTTTTCAGGTAACGTTACTCACCTTTGCCTTTGTAAACGAGAAGACCACTGGGTCCTCTGAAGTCGATAGTGTCATTGATCCTGAGGCTCTCCAAGTACTGACTCATCTTCCCACCCTCGGGGAACTTAGGATTAACATCTTTAAAGTAAATCTGTGAACAGGAGAAACTATTTTAGGAAAATCAAATGCACACCTGCACATATACACAGAAACAACTTTTTTCTCAAGGCTTTTACCTTCACCACCAAGTCCACAAAGCCTTTGTCATCATCACTGGACACTGGCGTATATGGACGGACGACCAGCTTCCCGTCTATCCTTGCAGACAAATAGATGTGCTGCCCTGGAGAGGAAAACAAAACAACAATGAGTGCCTCAGTTTACTTTTGAGGTCAGCAACGTCATATCAGATAAGTTTGATTACTACTAATAGCACTGTTTAATTTCAAAACAATACAATGTACAAAAATATATCATCTAGGGATAAAACAATAAGTTGTTTGATAGAAAATTAATCGGCAACAATTATTAGAATCGATTAATCGCTTCAGTAATTTTTAAAATAAAAATGCTACAGCCTCTGGTTCCAACTTCTTCAAATGTGAGGATTTTCTAGGTTTCCTCTCCTAGCAGATATTAATTGATTTCCACTGAACAGAAGGAGCTCTCCCTATCATCCTAGTACCTAACTGTATACTTATTTATGTAATGATATAATTTAATTAATAATTCCACGACACTATGTCTACATGTTACTGTATTCCAAGTTTCTGATTGTTTTCAATACAGTTAAATTTAGAAAACAAGCAGCAGTCAGTCATTCTCATAATCAAGTCAAGTCAGACTTTATTAAATTTGGTTGCAGCCAGATGTATAAACACGTTCATCATAAAAATCACATAATGCAACAATCCAGACAGATACAAACAATGGGACAGACAGTATAAAAGCGAGATCACTTAAAATGAAGACAGTGCAAAAAATGCATAAAGTGTTTAACCCCTTACTGTCCCGCCCCCTGTTTTTAGAGGGGTATGGGCGGCGTACAGGGGATGTTCAAGGGTAGATAACAGGTCAACAGCAACATAGAAGTGGTGCACATTATCTGAAAGCTGGGAACCTGAAGATTAATTTGAGATGGAGCTCAGCATTGTAAATAATTAATTAATTAATATAAATTAGCGTGACAATGATGATGGCTTATTTATTAAATAATAAACTAAAAAAGACACTTTATCTGTGAATGTCGGTGATTTGTTTCTTAAGTGTGTTTAATGACTGTGAGTAGTGCTTGTTTCCATATTAAATATTGACAGTGATCATATGAGTGCGGATACTAACCGACAGGGAGGCCGAGGATGTGTTCAGGGGAAGGCAGGGCGAAGCGGAACTTCCTCGTGTCATGGCTGACAATCTGCACAAAATAAACAAACACAGAGGATCAGAGGTGGGTAGTGATGAGTTACATTTACTCCGTTACAAGTTACTCTTAAGTAAATAGTTTTAATGCAGCATACTTTTTTACTCTTACTTGAGTAGATACTTAGAGAAAAATCATTACTTTTACTCTGTTACATCTGGATGCATTCATCGCACTACCTTTATTTATTATTTTATACATTCATGATGCTTTAAGAGGCAGGTGGTCAGCTGGTCCCAGGTCTGCTGGCACTCTGTTATCCTAGCCACGCCTCCACATGACTCTGTTCAATGCAGCATGGCTGAAGCTACAGCAGGAGTGACTTTCAAATAGTGTTAGCAGCAGCTTATATTTACAGACGAATTAAGAGCACGTAGTATAGCGGGGCTGTGGTTGAGAAAGCTGGTCTGAAGTCAGTACAACAGAGAACCGTGCTGAAACTGAGCTGACAGAGAGCAGTAAGTGTATCTGATGTGTTAATGCTAATAAGTTTAGTTGCATATACTGGTTAATACAGTATATCATACTTCAAAACTAATACTGCTCCTGCTTTCTGTCGTAATGTAAATATTCAAGCTAATGGTGTGCGAGCGCTGTGCTTTTAACTAGTCATGCTTTGTGCAGCCTGATGAAGAGAGACAGAAAAGTAGAGACCAGATTATGCACACGAGGAAAGGACAAACTTCTGCTTTCATTTCATGCGAACATGACTGATATGTTTCAACCACAGACAGTCTTCCCTAGGTCAAAGTGAACATACCAATACAACACCAATTTAAACCAAGCCTGTCAACCCAGGTTAATCCCTGGTCAAGACAGTTCAGATACAACCTGGGTCACAATGCATACCAGTTAGCTCAGGTGCTGGAAATCGGATTACAGAGAGAGAGAGAGAGGATGATAGTGGCATCATCAACGTGTGCAAAAACATAAAATGTCACAGAATGATGCATGTTGGATAATATGGTCTAAATATAGTACATACAGCATTTTTACCTTTGGTAAATGTTTAACTATGTTATATTTTACATGGAGCTGTACCTAATGTATGCAAAAACATACAGAAAACATACAGATATACAGCATCTATCAATCAACACTCATGAACCTTTTTTCCTCTGTCTATCTGCTGTACCCATTTATTAACAGATGGAACAGGCGACAGATTTATCTTTCTTTTTTCTTTACTCAAGTACTTATTTGGATGATTACTTTTTCTTCTACTTCTTACCAGCTTACTGTGCAATATCATTTTCCACTTGTGCAATTTTGTTAGTAGTCTGTTTATTGTCAAAACTGTAAATACTGCTCCTATTTTTATACTTCCTTCTATTTAAATGGTTC
>CAKAOH010003791.1:0-13096 GCA_916701665.1 Sebastiscus tertius
CATTCATTCATTCATTCATTCATTCATTCATTCATTCATTCATTCATTCATTCATTCATTCATTCATTCATTCATTGGGTGACGGACGAATCTCCTTAACGATTTCTACACTGTATTTCTGTCACGCTCCTATGAGTGACCTGCATTGAGCAGGGTTATATGGTTGTTTACTCTAGTCTTGCTGGACCGTGGCTGACACAGCAGCAAACGCTAGGAGGTTTGTCTGTGTGCAGACCACTGTCTCCCTGCACTGTATGCCTCATTCTGAGCGGCGAGTGGCGAGATCACCGGACATAAGCAGCCAGCTTCTCATTTACATCAAGCCGGCTACTTTATTAGATTCATCTTTGATTAACAAGTTACGATTCGCTATGCTTGTACAATTTTTAAGACCACTAGTGTCTGCTTCAAAACAATGCGAACATGATGATATAGAAACGTGCCTAACCTGTCCCTGCTGAGTAGAGAGCGGAGAGTCGTCTTCAGTGTTAGACAAATATTACCAAAATAATTAGATTTATTATTAATAATCATAATGACAAAACACATTAAGGATTGCATTGATTGCACAGATGAGACATCCTCATTAGACAGGCTGCTCTGGAAAACGCTGGCGGCAGCAACTTAAATAATTTAATTTAAAACCAATACAAAGGCTAGATGAGACATGGGATTAAACATGTTCCCCTTTTAAAGTAACCTTGTGTATTTCCATTGAATAAGAGTGCATTTAATTTTCTAGTAAAAGAAAAATACATTAACCGTCATTGTGGCACGTCTTGATAACCCTTACAGTGAAGGTGTCAGTAAATAAATAAAAAATGATAAATAAGGTTTATGATTCTTAATTACAAAAGTTCTGATCAGTCAGGAATAGGCGTGGCTTTAAATATTAATAGCTATTTATACTCCATATCCTGTGGAATTTCCTATTTATGTAAGCATATAACACATGCCTTTGTCACATGATGCTGTTGTTTTTTCTGACTTTGGTAGGGCTGCACAATTAATCAAAATGTTATCGTGCCATTATGACCTTCTGCAATTTTTAAATCGCAGGAGGTGCAATATTTATTAAAGGTGAAATGTGTGTGAAAATTGTATTTAAATTAAATATTGTCATGCTGCAGAGAACTCCTGGCCCACACATCATATTCTACAGACTTAACAAAACATCTTTGTTTGGTACAGACCCCAGATTTCCCACAAAAACATTACACCATAATCATTTAAATATGTCTTTCAATAATAATGAGGATAATGATGTAAGCATTATCATTCCCCCTAATATTGCAAATCATATGGTAATTGCAATATCATTTAAAATAATTGCAATTAGATATATTTTTTTCAAACTTGTTCAGCCCTAGACTTTGGGTAGCTATCCTTTTTTTTTTTTTTTTCACCATACATGTGTTTGCAGTGCATTCAAGTTAAAAGTGCCATGTGGATGTTACATTCAGTGTTGCTAACAAACCTTTTCAATCCATTTAATACGGCATTTGCAAAGCTGATTTAATCCTGAGTTTACATCCATGTTTACTCGGTAGCAGTGTTCTTCTTCCCTGCTTTTGTTGGCTCACTGCTGCTGCACATCTTGGTGTAGTACCACCACCTGTATATCAGTGGAATAGTGTGAAAGCATTGGCAGGACTCACCCGCGTGCATGTTACAACCTTGTGCAAACAAAACAGGAACCAGCTCCTGCTCAGTTCCAAAACTCCACAGGGAACCTTAAATGTTTTTCTGTGCATTTAAAGTCAGTGAATTGCTTAAATGAAAAGAGAGTGAATATTTATGTAGCAACCCCTTTTCACCCGTTTCCTTTCTTTCTTTCAGGCGGACATGAACAGGATGCGTATTGATGAAGCGAACCAGAGAGCCAACAAGCTCATCAAATAGACGAGGAACGCTGCTTCTGCCAGTTTTATCCATTAACCTTGAGCCTCTGTCGCCACACCCACACCCACACACACACACATTGCATACTTGCGCACATGCACGAACACACACTCTTTGACACAAGAAAAAGAAATTCAGTCAGGAAGAATATCTCTGCCAGCAGTGTGCTAGCCTTTATACTGCACTATTATGTAAATAAAATAACTTGATTACATTTTATAAATTGGCATCTTTGACACGTATCCATGTAGTCATGCTGGACTTTGAGAAGCAGCGAGGGCATCAGGAGCTGCACCGAAGAGGAAGTGACTGACTGCCTGTCGCTGCTGTTCGACAACAAATATGCACCAGCCCTGTTGTATCATATCTCAACATTCACAGGAAGGGAAGTAGCACAGGTTAGCTGCCTTTCTTTCTTATTTGTTCTCTGTTGTGCCTTTCTCTTAAAGTCAAGAATTATGAATTGTCTCTCTTTTGTCGGTGTCTCTAGTTTGTATGGATGAGGTAATGGGCAGCTCATTAGCTGTCTTTTAGTGATATACAGTACAGCATTCATTAATTTATCACCCCCTGTTGGTCATATCTTGATACAGCTACATCTAGTTTAATAATAAGACATCTCTCCCAAATTCTTATTGGTTCCATGTGTAATTAAGTTAATCATAATGTGTATTATTTTGAGATTAAGTGCTTATTTAATTATTCTTTTATCAAGAAGCAGAAATGACTGGTGAATAAAGTTGTATTTTAACACTTTGTTCTCATGTCATTTATGCAAAGCTATTTAAAAAAAAAAAATAAATATAGTAAATGTTGTGCTTTTGGAGTGAATCATGGCAAATCCTTTTCATGCTGGAATTCAAAGCACCTACCCCTGAATGATATCAATTTAATGTTTTTAAATTTCCTGACTGGTGGAAAGTCGAGATTGTTGTAACTATTTGCAAAAGAAAATTATGAGGCGCTAAAAATTTAATATATACTAGTAATCACTTGTCCTTCAAATGTGAAGGAGGGTCAGTAAGCATCATGAGGAACGTTCATCATTTACTCCTCCAAAGCATCTAGTTTATTTTAAAAGAACACTGAACACGTGAAACATAGCGATGGTTGAATAAGTTGTCATTAATGGATCAATTGCTGTACTTCATATTTAGTGTCTCTCGCGGTTTTTCGCCCTGTGTGGATGTAAATACTGAAACATATTGCAGCTGTTTATATTAATTGCCTATAGTCATTCTGTTAATCTAATTTCATTCGTCTTTCTTCGTCACCTCCTGTTTAATAGAGATTTATAGCACCCGAGAGGAGATTTAACAGCCTATACAGGGTTCCTAGTAAGTCTGGTAATATGCGGAAAATTAATTTCCTCAAGTTTGATAATTGCACAGTCTTTAAAAGTATGAAAACAAATGTTCAGTTGTGAAACACACGGCTGTACGTTGTTTAATCCGCTATCATTTCTCATGCTCACTAGGTCGTTGTCATTATGGCATATGCAGCAGTTTTGTCATAATGAAAACAACCCGGAATGTGAAAAATTAAAGAAATTAGTGTGGAAAAAGATAATTTAGAAATGGGAGAATGTGCAGGAACCCTGTCAATGCCTTCTAGATGATCCATGGTTGTGTTGTAACAGCCATTATATCGCAAACAGCTCCTCTTGCATCTGTTCTGTATATAGCCCGTTTTTCAACAGCAGAGCTGCAGTAAAATGATAATATCTGATGATGGAAAGCATAATTTGTTTTGTCGAAGCCGTAGCCAGGCTGAGAAATTACTGCTGGCAGCAAGATGCAGAAGTATACATGTAAATGAATGATGTTTAAGGACGTAGAAGCGGAATAAGTCCTGGCGGGCTCCGTTAAGGCCTCGCTGTAGAAATTTGGCTAGTGATAAAGTTATACAATATGCTGAAAATATCTCTCGTATGCATCTTCTGGCTTATTTGTTTTGAAGAAAAAAATGCTAATTTGTATGCTCTGCTGCAGGCGTACACCTATTGAGTTTGTAAAGATTGAAATGAACTGTTATTCAGGGCTTTGTACTGCTATAAGTGATCAGCCTCAGCCTGTTACTTGTCAGCTGAGATCTAATTAGTGTAGCCTGAGGCTGACTCGCTGTCTTGAGGCTGTTTGTTCATTGTTTTACCAACAGCCACTGGAATGTAAATCCAACCGTTTTGTCGATTTTTGAATATGTTCAAATGCAGCTTGTATTCTTATCTGAAATTAGCTTACAGTTGACTGTTCAACGAACTAAAAAATGCCTTTTGTTTCACGCCTGCCTCTGTCAAATTGTTTGTATTCAATAAATCTATTCTGAAATTAATTTTATTGCATCTTTTCAATGTATTAACAATTAGAATGGACTCACTATTCATTAAAAAATTGCTGGACAAGAATTTCAAAATGTATGGTGCCTTCAAATGGGGTCGTTTCAGAAAGTTTCCACTTACGAAGTTGTGAATACAAGACGGGGGGGGCGTTCATATGGACTCTTCTCGTGAACACGGTAAACACGACCCCATTTAAAGGCACCAATAGCAAAATGACAATAAATAAACCCAAACTCTATACTTTCAGGAGTTTATTTTAAAGTTTATTCTCTCAAAATGTATTGGATATTTCCTGTCAACAACATTTTTTGGATATTTTACATAGCTAGAGAGTACAAAATGCAGATTTAAAAACCACTGAACAGAAAAAGGCAGGTAGGACGGAGTGAAGGAATAAACAAAGTGGATGAAGGTGACAGAGTAGGAAGTGTTAGAATCTGAGTTACTGTAGATATAGTGACCAATAAAAACAAGACTGAGTACATGTGATGCAAGTTTCCCAAACCATTTTGTGGTGCGCTTATAACAGGAAAAATTGGACTACTGGTACTACTGGAGTACCATAGAAGTGATGTTCCTCTGGCCCTCTGCATTTCTGGTTTAGACGGCCACAAGAAGATCAGAGATGTAATAACTAATTTGTTCCTTTTTGTATGTGTAAATAATCTAGACAGATCATCATGATGCTACCATATTTCCTCGTCTCGTTTATCTTTCTACACCCGACTTCCATCATTTCAATGAGGTCACTTGATCGTAGTTCAGGGACAGCGCCCACAGTACAAGGCAAGACGGCAGTGGGGGTGGGTGGGGGGGTATGTGACATATTAACATCTATAAATGCAGCTCCATATACTGTACATACTCTATATTCCCTGTATACGTGTATGGATTAGAATTTCTTATTCTATAATGGCTTTATTGTTGAAACGTACCTAATTCTCACTTCCTCCTTTACATTCATATTACGACCCGTTCCCTCAGCTCCATACTGTATCGATCCTCGCCTCAGATAAAGAGTGTGCCTGGTCCTGTTGTGTGGTTTTGGAAAAGCAGTCAAGATCCATCCGACCCACAGCTTGTCCTAGACTTTGGCTGGTAAAGTAAAACTTGTTAAATAAATGGTTCAGGCTCTTTTACCAGAGCGCCTGGTTTAAATTCTAGTTGGCTTTAATTTGACACTTTCTGGTAAATAAAATGTAGTTTGTGAGATCAGAGGGGTGTTTCATAAAGTCAGATTACCAGTTAAATCAGGCAATTTACAAGCAATTTAATTCATAAATGAGGTTTAAATAAGTCTCACGTAGGTGATCAAAGAAACGTATCCTTCCAGAACCAGTGTTGTAATCAATCTGCCCGACTAAAACTCATTGTTTTTTGTCTTTTTGCATACTTAAAATTTGAACTCCTGTTTTTTTCAGTCAATTTATGTTAATTTAAATGCACAGCACTTAATATAAAGCCAAAACAACTTGATCGTAGCCTCCATAGTAAGCAGAATTTACACTATTTGTTCTCTTTAAATATCCCTTAAATAAAATTAAAGAAACAGACACCCAGAAAGTCTATTCAAATCCAGAAAGTCTATTAAAAATGCAAGATGCAAGTAGCCAATCTGAAGGTATTAAAACAGTAATTTCACCATATGGAAAATCCAAAATCCAACTGATAGATAGTTTCTAAAAATAATAAATAGCTTATTGTTGGGATTTAAAATAAATGACCTGGCTGCAGTCTTATTTGTTAATTTCAAAGTTGTTTAACAGCATCTTATATATCTATACATTAATTTTTAGTACTTATTATTAGGGCTGTCAATCAATTATAATATGTATTTGCATCATTGTCCATAGTGCATCACATTTTTTATCTCTTAAATGTATCTTAAAGGGAGATTTGTCAAGTATTTAATACTCTTATCAACATGGGAGTGGGCAAATATGCTTGCTTTATGCAAATGTATGTATATATTTATTATTGGAAATCATCTAACAACTTGACTAGGACTTGCCCAAAACTGCATATGATTATCATAAAGTGGGCATGTCTGTAAAGGGGAGACTCGTGGGTACCCATAGAACCAATTTTCATTCACATATCTTGAGGTCAGAGGTCAAGGGACTTGAACCCGTAAATTCATGATTACAATTAGAGTGCTGCAACTAACTTGAGTCTGAGTCTGGCAGTGGTTTGGTTAATTTTTTGCTGTAATATCATGTTTTAAAGTAAACCAGACTTGACTTTAGGAAACCGATTAATCCCAGTTCAGTTTGTTCGGCTCATTTCAAGTCAGGCTTTTCACAATAAGACCTGCCTGTCTGAGCCACCTTTTATGAAACACCCCTCAGATATATGATAACAGAATTAATTTTCATATGTGTGTCCCTACAAGCCAAAGTTGAAGACAAATAAGGCAGGTCAAGTTTGGTCTTGACTGAGGGTTCAAGAATATCACAATAGCACCATATCAAACTAACGTAAAACATAATTCATGCATCTGTAGATATATATACCGTATATGTATATATGTTAATGAATAAATATGAAATTTAGGATTCAATACACGAGTGTTGAATATATTTCAAGTTCACAGAAATAACTACTGCCACAGTTCAGTTGAGAACACGACCCGACGAGATCTATATTCAACACTGATCGATTGTGGTGTCTCATGGCTGATCGTATGTCATCAATTTAAAATCTCAACAGTCAAACTCTTCACAGTGCATAGAGCATTTAGTTTGCATGCCTGCAATGACACTTGGTGTGTGTGTGTGTGCACTGTACAGCACCGCACTACGTCTTTACACCGCATTTACAAAGCTTTTTAAAGCCCGTTTAACTCACTCTGGTTCTATAAGTAGCATTTAGTGCTCCAAATTCAAACAGCACAGTATTACAGTTCACAACCATTGTATAAGGCAGATAAATAAAAGTACTCCGTAGTACTCTTGAGTCACCCTATGTTCATTACAGGCCTTCATATTGTACATGGCAATATCAAAGCATGCCAATCTAACGCAAACAAAAAAAAAACTGCAGCAAAAGAAAAGTTTTACAAACATTCTTTGGTTGAGTGTGAAAGGAGCATTCCTGTGCTTTAATTGAATTGCTTTGAATTTGGCATTTGTTAAAAAGAACACAAAGGAAATAAAGTGGACCTTTGCAATCATACACTGGCTTAAATACAGGCAAAAGAGTGATGGCTTTAACCTAGACTACAATATTTATGTTAATTCTCGCAAAATAATATAAAAAAATCTAATGATTAAAAAGCTCTCTTTGACTGATTGTACACAAATACTTTCTCTTTCCGCGTTGCCGTGGCAACCCCCCCATCCCGATGGCCTTCCCATCTCCTTTCACTTCTTCTTGGCAAAGCGGCTGAACTTCTTCTCCTTGTCTTTCTTGGCAGAGCTGGGCTCAGGGAGGGCAGTTGAGGAGGAGGGTGGGGGCAGGCTGTGGGCTTTGGCCCCTGAGGGCCCCGACGCCTCCTCCGCTGCCAGGGGCTGAACGGCCTTCTCCATGGCCTGGCTCCAACGCTGGAGCTCCTCCTGAAATGAAACGCAAAAACACACACGGCACAGAGGCTTACAAAGGGAAGTCCACCTCCAGAGGGGCAGTGTTTGTTTTTGTCTCCGTCTGTCTATTTGATTAAATTAAAAAGTGGAGGAGGTTCACGCATTTAGCAATGACACTTTAGGTGTTTGTGAGGCTAAATCAGGGATGTAAACAACCTCAATCCTTGTAAGTGTAATTAAAGAAAAAGTGAATAACCTCATTAATGTCAGCTACTTAACATAAATAACCCTGCCAAATTATTTAGACATGGCCAAACTGAAACAGCTTTATAAAACTAAATGTAAATATGTATGTACCGTATGCAGCTATTTCACCCTGTGACTACTTCTTTACAGTACATAAGGTCAAAGATTATAAAATAACAAGCCGCGTCCAGAACATTCAGTCTCATGTGATTTGTGGAAAGCTGTTAAAAGTTATTCATCGTTTATCTCCTGATGGTTTAAAAACTTACCTCGTCTTTACACTGGAATAAATATTCACCGCCGTCAGCAAGACTGAGAGAGGGAAAGAAAGTGAAGTTAAGATTAAGAGTTGTGTGGGGGAACGCAAAATGAACAAGATGTTATTTTATACTTTATATTTTGACCTTTAGAGTAACATAAAGACTTAACTAGTTTCCCCAAAAGAGATTTTTCAGTAATCTAATGCCTGGTTCACACTACACGACTTTAGCCATGATTTCCCGCTCGCCGACAAAATCCCCAGATCGGAGGCACATTGGAATTGGCACGCTGTTCGCATATCAGTGTTCGAGTGTAATGTGTGATCTGCTTAAAGACGCGAGCACTCGCCGACACATTCCAGATAGCTAAATATCGGATCGCCTGTAACTATAGGAACTTACTGTATGTGTTGCATTTGCAACACCGAGCAAAGTAGTTGTTGCACCTAGAGGAATACATAGTAAAAAGTAGCGTTGGAAACGGGCTATTTTGTAAACTAATGTGCCAACAACAACATCAGAAATGTATCGTATGGTGTCACGTTATTTACGTGTTTTTTCGTGACAAAACGTTGTTTGGGGACCTCATCGAGGAGATCTTGTAGTCTGTAATCCCCTGTCAGTCGTGGGGTGTGAAAACCACAATGACTTCAAGACCGCAAGCTGTGTAGTGTGAACAGTACTGCGATCTGACGACTTCTTCTTCTTCTTGAAAGTCTTGTAGTGTGAACTTAGCTTAAGCAACAAAGCTCTAATTGTCTACAAATTTGAAAAACAATGTGTTAATGTTTGTTTGACACTGGCAGCTTTTAGCAACTATTAGCAAAGTGAGTGCAATTAAGGTTGCTGAAGACCGCAGTGGGTTAGCTTAGTTTAGCCTATAGACTGGAAACAGGGGGAACAGCTAGTCTGGCTCTGTTATATCTAACATTACATCTAGTCTGTTTAATCCGTACAAAAACCATAAAGTAACAGGTTGTGGTTTTACGTGCAGGACTATTTCTTAGCTGAGAACACGTAATCCCCCATAAAACCGCTTCATCTTCTCTTCTAACTCTTGGCAAGAATAAGCATATTTCCCAAAATGTTGAATTATCCCTTTAATAGTGAGACAATTTGAAGCCGTAATAAGATTCTCACCGTAGTTTGGCGACGTGCTTCTTTTTCTTGTAGTTGTTGAGGATCTCCCAGCTGGCGTTACTGAGGGACAAAGGGTCCTCGCCGTGATACGTCACACTATGGCCAAAACTCTTAGCATCCTTATAGGCCGAGAGCTGACCCGGCTTTAGCACACAGTACAAGTTGTTCCACGACCTGAGAGGAAGAGGAGGGTTAGGAAATGGAGGGCTTAAATATTGATCATTTCGAGGTAGCTAATTTCTGTCAATAATGAAAAAATAAATTTAATTTAATCCCAATTACGAGAGCCACAAAGACATCGCCACTCCATTAAGACTTAATTCAGCTAATTAGGAATGAGGAGAGCAGATGTAGCAGCTCACTGCTCTGTGAATGTACAGTAAGACTTTCATTAGCTCCATGTCCATAATTAAATTCACAAGAAGAGTGTTTTACTTCAAGTTCTCCAGTGTAGTTAAGTGTACCTTAAATAAAACTTAAGTTTGCGCTGATATACTTTGATTTACTCTACGACTCAAAACTGGCAAACATGTAACTAGTGCAAAATCACCTTTTTCGTTTTTACTTCCCCGCCTTCTTCTGTATAACTTGCATGTTTTGAATGCATGCTATACAGTTGTAAATGTTTTTTTTACTACCATACCGTTCTTTACAATATCAAAATAACTTCAAAGACTCTAGAAACTTGCTTGAGTTGAAAATTAACTCTGTATTCCTTTTTGTTAACGTTACATTTTTCGTGGCGTGGTATTGCTGTTTAGGTGCAAATTGATTTTAAAAAATCTGAGTGCAATGATGTAACGTAAATAATAATGAAATAAACTCTATGTTCACTGTGATGGATTAAAGAAGGTAAGCAAGTGTGCTGATAGATTTTCCTAAATACCTATTTGAAGCCTTCTTTCCTGAGCCCTCCACATCGTGTTTGCGGCCCAGCATGCCCTCCTGCAGCACAGTTAGGGCTCTGGGGGTCTCCACGGGCATGGTGGCAGCCCTCTCTGGTTCTTTCGGGGTCACTATTGAGACAGAGGGTTCCAGCTCCAGGGAGCCACTCGCTCTCATTTCTGACACTATGGGCACTGTGGAGTCACCGGCCGTCTCCTCCAGTAGACCTAAACTGGGCTCAACTGCACCAGAAGCTGGCTGGAGGAGAAAAAATAGAGAGAGAAATAGAATGAGACAGGATAGTTGATCACTGATAAATCAACTTGATTGTTTTTAAAAGTGCTCGAAGAAGTTTTCAACAGAGTAAGAACGTAAAGGAGCTCTTTTGAATGCAGGAGTTAGTAAGAAAATAGCATAGAAGAGAGGCTGATTTTCCTTTTTTAAACTTCAGTATGCTTAAACAGGGGTCATAACATGATAAAGCAGAGAGGACAGGAGCTAAGTGAGTGTAGTTACTCACCAGAGTCTGTTCCTCAATAGTGTAGAGCTGCGAAGATTCCTCTACGAAACCAGTGTCTTCTCTTCTAGAGGAAAGAGGGCAGCATGGGGTCTGCATGAGAGACTTTTAAGAGCAGCGGGTGAAGAACAATGTTTGTGTGGAGAGGACTGTGTGCTTGCAAGCAAGTTTAAAGAATAAGGCTTGCAATATTCTCTTTGTTTATTGCCAACAACTCCGATGAAAAGACAAAACATTGTGGTTTTCCCGCTTCTCAGTTCTTTCTGACTTCCTAAGCCTATCTGACTCTCCGCCCCGAGCCTATTTGTTCTTACTGCGGCAATACGATGCGTCATAAATGGCTCATTTGTGTTTCTATTGTTGGTTTAGGTGTTTTCAAAAGGATTTGTTGACAGTAAGAAAAAGATGGAATAGCACCAGACTCCTTAAAGAGGACTTTTCTGATGATCATCTGTTAGTATGCATGACTGTGCTTATGGGTGGTCATGTTCAGCATAGTTTCTCAAAGTGCGGGCCATGAGCCGATGGCAGCCCTCGGAGACATTTTGTGCGCCCCCTGAACGTGACATGCTTTATATTTTAAATCATCCGCGGTCCATTTCAATACTTTCAATAGCTTTCATTTAATACACTTCCCGGCTACTGCGTCAAATTGCGCCCCTCTAACGAGCATCTGTCAGGTTAGAAATGATAACTTGTAGAAAGCTCCTGGTTGCATGGCAACCAGTGTCACTTTGCCAGTGTCGCCGATGTTACGTTCTGCCATCAGTGCCAGTGCTGTTGGCTAAAGTTAGCGATTGCAGTGGACAACTTTTCAGTTTAATATGGAAGTGAGCTGGAAAAAGATTTTGTTTAATGTGCATGGTTAATCGCATACATACTATACTATGACTTTTTCATGACTTTTTTTTCAACATACTATACTGAGACTTTTTCATGACTTTTTAATGACTTTTTTTGACATCATATTGTGGCTGCATCTGCTACAGCGTCCGGTGCCTGCTTGACACCAACTGCTACCATCATTCATTAACTACGTCTTAACGAGGGACTACCAATGCTAATGAGGGACTACCAACACTTAGTGACAAAGTGGCAGCCTGGAGAATGACACTTCTCGGTCACTGCCAAAGACATCAAGAACTCCCAGCAAGCATGCTGATGCTGCGGGAACCAATGCACGGGCATCGATCACACGGACGTCCCACACCAACATACATGGACGTGCTGAGGAGAGATGCTGGACAGTGCTGGCGAGCTAGCCAGATGTATGGTGGACTGAGACAGCTGGAAGCTCCGCTTGAAAGCCCGTCTGAGGACGACCCAATGATATCAATTCCGATAGTTGTATTATCACTCCTTTACATCCACTATTATTGGTTTTGTGTTATCAGTCCTACTTGTATTAGTTATTACAGCTGCTAGGCTATTATTGTGGCTGCTTTCTTCTCTCTCTCCCTCTCTCTCCCTCTCTCTCTCTCTCTCTATCTATCTATCTATCCCCTCCAGCCGGTCTCGGCAGATGGCCGCCCACCCTGAGCTCGGTTCTGCTCCAGGTTTCTTCCCAGTAATCGGGGAGTTTTTCCTGGCCACAGCGCGCTTGGTGGATCTTGTTGGGTCTCTAAAGTATGGTGTATGGTCTAAGACCTGCGCTATATAAAGCGTCTTGAGATAACCTCTGTTGTGATTTGATGCTATACAAAAATAAATTGAATTGAATTGAATTGAAATATTATACTATAACTTTTTTTCGACATACTATGACTTTTTTTGACATAACATACTATGACTTTTTTTTTGACATACTATTCTATGATTTTTTCATGACTTTTTGACATATTATACTATAACTTTTTTTCGACATTCTGTACCATGACTTTTCAGTGACTTTTTTTTCGACAAACTACACTATGACTTTTTTTTCGACATACTATACTATGACTTTTAATGACTTTTATTTCGACATACTATATTATGACCTTTTTTTGACATACTATACTATGAAATTTGTTTCGACATTCTATACTATGACTTTTCAGTGACTTTTTTGCGACATACTTTAATGTCGAAAAAAAGTCATAAAACAGTATGTCATAGAAGTCATAGAATAGTATGTCGAAAAAAAGTCATAGTATACTATTTTGAAAAAAAGTCATAAAATAGTATGTCGAAAAAAAAGTCATAGTATGCTATTTTGAAAAAAAGTCATAAAACAGTATGTCGAAAAAAAAGTCATAGTATGCTATTTTGAAAAAAAGTCATAAAACAGTATGTCGAAAAAAAAGTC
>CAKAOH010003794.1:4703-21863 GCA_916701665.1 Sebastiscus tertius
GTGTGTGTGTGTGTGTGTCTCCGGCCTCCCACAGCCGTCTCTGTATGGAGCCAGTCACAACATTGCTTTAATTATAGAGAGTCCAGCAGTGCTGCTGCATGCCTCATGTGCCCTGTTCCATATATTTTTACATCCTGGCGTTGTCATTTCAAACCCCTTCAACCGGTAGCTTGTTAGAGTTCTATTCTATGGATCAAAATCCTCTTTACAACAGTCAAGGTCCAAATCACGCCTTTTTCTTGGATCGCGGAACAGCAATGTCTCTATACCGCCCCCCTCTCTCGCATGATTTACAGCTTATTTCCCCCTTGGATTGAAATTCTTGCGTCGAACTGTCCCCTCACTTTTCATCTCCATTCCCCAGTAGAACAGAAATCAGTTAATAATCAGACACAGTGTTGTCCTGGATTCACCCGCTGGTCAGCCTCTTTTTAATGAAAGAGCAGGTGTTCCTGATGTGTCGTACACCCAGTGTGAAGCATCCTAATGGCTAGGTGAGGCTGGCTGCACCGTGTCCTCCGTCTCCCCCATCCCCCCACCAGCCCGGAGCAGAGGATGCAGTAAAACAGTAATGATACAGTGTGCAGAGTGTCAAGGAACCAGTGTGAGACCATTAATAATGGAGTGCAATCAAAAGCCACGCTTGCAAAATGGTCCCTACTACAGCATGAACCCACTCCAAAGCCACGCTGCTAAATGTTGTATTGTGTTCGGTTGGTTTGTTCGTCCACAAAGGTTTGTTTGTTTTCTGCAGCATTATAATTTAATAACCAGCTCCATCATGGCTTCCACAGTGTATGTGTGTGTGTGTGTGTGTGTGTGCATTTGTGGGCAGCAAGCAATCAATTGTGTGAATTTGCATCATTGATGAATTGATTTCCAATAGTCTCCCCTCCTCCCAGCTCCTTCTCTACGCCACGCCAGTAGCTAAAACAAAGCTCCCCACTCTTCGTTCCTGCCACACAAAACCATATTGATGTAGTGATGCTAATGCTTTGTTTATAGTAACACAATAAGCGCCCTTGTCGAGACAAAAGAAATGACAGTGTTTGGGGTGAAGAGGTTGTGTGGGTAGCATAGGTTAGCTTGGGTCAATTGCCCCTCGACAGCATTCACATTCTGACCGCAGTTAGTCTGCAGGACAAAGGAGGCAGAGCTCAAACACTGATTGTCACACTGACCAAAAGATCACAGGTCCAGATTGAGTTTCCTCTATTCCAGCATTTTGTCTCTTGACCCATTACAGTTTGGAGGAGATAAAACTTGCACTGAGAGACAAACACATGCTATGTTTTCAAGCTTGAGTTATGAAGGATGAGTCATGTAAATGTTATTTGGTCCAAGAATGTGACCTTTTATGAACAAGAGTCTACAGTTATGCTAGCAGCTCTGTGAGGACACACTTAGACACACTGTCTGTTTCAATACTAATACGATGATGCTATTTAAGATGCCAGAAAAAGATTTATTATGTCTTAACACATAGTATGTGAAATGCAGTATGACAAAAATACCAGGATGTCCTACTACATCTGGTGGCATTTTGCATTTTGCATTTTGCCTGCTCAATGGGCCCATTGAATCGCCGGAAGATCCGGGTACTTTATCACTCGGCAGTCGACCCATTTTGGCTTCATGCACCACTGAGCAACTCATAGGAATGAACGGGAGCCCGCCTACAATGCTGTATTCAGTTGTCTTTATACGTCCATGGCTCACAATGACCATGCTAACAAACTGATGTTAAACAAGTATAATGTTTACCATGTTCACATCTTAGTTCAGTGTGTTAGCATGCTAACATTTGCTTGTTAATACTCACAATTTGATCTGATGATGGCTTTAGAGGAAAGGTTGACCAAATTTCATGGTAATTCATCCAATAGAAGTGGAGATACTTCATTTGATCAATGTGGCGGGCCGACCGATAGACCGACATTGCCACCCCACGCCAAAAGGCTCTCTACCAGTATGACAACAAACTGTGCTTCGGCATCATTTCTCACTAGCTGTTTTGCAGCATTTGCTCATTTGCACACCATAGGACCTGTCTGCAATTCTATAGGCAGCGTTTAATTGACACAGACACACAAAGACGGTACTCAGGAAGTGCAGATGACTGTAGCAGCTGTCTGACAGGTGCTCCATCATAGCAGGTTTGTAATGTAAAAAATGTCACCTTGTTACGAGGACATGCTCAATCTTCTGGTAATGAAGTCTCCTAATGAGCCTCGAGTGTCAAGAGTATCACCTCCAACAAATGTGTCTCAGTGTGTGTGTGTGTGTGTGTTAACCCATGCAGACAAGCTTGCGTGCAAGTTTCTGCAGATGTCAGTACGCGTGTCAGATGATGTCGACATGAGACCGTCGCAAATTGTCTGCCTGGCTGGACGAGCATGTCCAATTTCACTGTCTTAGCAGTATGCGTGCGTGCGTGCGTGCGTGCGTGCGTGCGTACTCTGCCTCTCTGTCTTTATCACAACCAATTCTGAGTTTTAGACCTTCAGAATAAGGGCAGGTTTTTCTTTATAAAGTGAAGTTTTGTAGATGTGGAATAAATCAGCAGAGGGTCCTCGTGTTAAAGGTAGAAGTGCAACAATGAGTGTTGTGTTTCTCTTTTTATAAATTGTGTTTTTCCTGTGAGGTATGAGCAAGCACATTTGTCTGTATACGGATAGCACGCGTCTGCATGTGTGTGTATGTATGAACACACTCTACCCTTTACAAACGCTTGAATTATTCATGTTCTGACTCACTGCTTCCCCTGTGAGCTTGCTTCCGCTAGATAGCCCAGTGACAGATATAGATGCACTTCAGTGATGCACAGTGGTGACCTGTGATGGCCACGTTTGTATTTTAGTAACTACTGAAGGAGAATCTACATCTGAGTCATTGTTATTGTACATACACCACAATAACGATGAAAGTCTTTCCCCCATCAGATTGAAATATCCATCTTTGGAAATACTGCTACTCGTATAAATGGTTCGAATTAAGTCAGTAGCTGATGCATCTTATACTTGCTGGATTATTTTCTATTGTACACACACTTTTTTGAATGATAACCTTTATTGAAATACAACCCATAAAAACAACCCAGTGTGTCTCAACAGGTGACTGATGGTTATCTGAGTGCCAAACAAACAGAGCAGCTGGAGAAACGAGCAGTGAAGCATTCACAGCTGTGCTTCTGTCGTTAGAGTTTCTGCAAACCAGTAATTTGATTGCGAGGACCGTTTGAACTTTTTGCTTCGTTGTTGAAATCACTGATTGTTTCCTCTTACCGTCTACGTAAAAATGAATCCTCAACAGCCGCAATCAAATACAGGCAGCGAGAAAACAGCCTGAGTGTGCGTGTGTGTTTGTGTTTCAGAGTGCCCTTCAGAGTTCCCCATGGGGCCTGATGCAGGCACTGGAACAGCAGGTGGGAGAGCTGAGGATCGACACCGACGACGGCTGCTATGATGGAGCTCAAGGAGACGCAGGCGACAGTCGGCCGAGCTCTGGTACTTCCACAAACCTTTTCTGTGATCACACCTCTGACATGCATGTAGTTAAAACATTACTTCTGTCTGATAGCATGCTATCCTGGGTGCTGGGCACTCTCTAAATGCCACTAGCATCCCAAAGATAATACCTGCCTGACTGCATCTTATGTCCCACCTCAGTCAACATCCCCACTTTGACTGCATGTGGAGGACATAAACTGCAATAGACACCTGAGACTAGGTGGCTATGATGAATCATGCAATGAAAAATACAGTTAATATATATGTTTGGATGAATATCGCTCAGTTCCAGATTGATCAAAGCATCCTTTGAGCTAACTTAGACCTCAAACTGCACAACACACACATATACTGTACTATGCAGTTTGAAGTTTCACTGTTTTTCATCGCATGCCACATGATCACTCATTACCAACTAGTGTAGCTCACTAGGAGTTCTTCATAAGATGGTAACCCTCACAGGAATAGCTTTATGGAACGAGTAGACTGAGCAAGCACACTCGTTCACATAGAATATCAAGAGGTTTCTAAATGTGCACTTTGTAATTTCAATAAAGCCACTGAGTGAATTCTTTGCATAAAATATATGCAAAGAATCTCATGTTTTCTCTTTGCATTTTGAAATATTGTAATGAGTTTGTAATGCTATTTCTGCTCTTATTGTTTGTTCATGCTCCAGTTGCTTGTAATCTTTGTTTTGTGGCCTATTTGTGAGATGCGGTGAGACACCGCCTGCATCAAGCAGCATATTTTTAGAGAACTGGAATGATCGGTGAGCTACAATAAAGGTCATTCCTTCTCTCATTCTCTAATTGTATTTCCTACTGCAGGTTTCTATGAGTCGAGCGAGGGTCAGTCGCCTAAAGGAAGATCTTGTTCCACTGAGCCCACAGAGACAGTCTCCCCCTGGGGTTACACCAACGACAGGCCAAAGTCTGTGGGTAAGGAAAAGTAGACAACTACACCTAAGAACAAGCTGCAACCACCACAGCTGAGAGAGATGCATACAAGCATACCATTTCATAAGATTTAATATTCCTTTAAATGAAAATGAGTTTCAAATCGGCCCCGAGGCATACATTAGATGTGAGTTTAAGCATCAAGTCCCTGACATCTTTTGGCATTATTGCTTATGTCTTATTTATAGATTTGTTTATTGTTTGCTGTATGATAATTATGCCCCTGCACCTTTGCTTACACCAGTTTTGTTATCTGTTGTTAGGAGACCCCCTCATGCTGAATGGAGACCTGGATGTGCCAGTCCTCCGTACCACCCTACCCCGCTCTTTCTCTGCCCCTTACCCACCTCTGGAGGGCATCGCCGAGGAGGGCGCAGCGATGGACTCCTGGCAGTGGGACCCCAGCGGAGCCAACCAAGCGTGGCAGCAGCCTACAGAGGAGCAGATCACAGAGGAGGACTACCAGAATGCTTTGAGAGTAGAGGGTTACATCCTTAGTCTCATCCAGCGTCATACCCTCGCACCACGGCCGTGTCAGCCTCGCACCACCCTGAGCCCCGACCCCACATACTGCAGCGCCTCCGGACACAGCTCCCTACACAGGAGAACTCCCTCTCTTACCACAGAGCAGCGCTTTCCTGACCCCCACTTCCAGCCCCACGTTGACCTTTCGGCAAACCCTATGAGCCAAGGCTGGGGTTGTGACCTGATGGAGGGGGAGGCCTGTGGAGGAGAGGCCCCATCTATGGAGGAGGACAGTTATCTTGCTCTGCCCTACCCCCAGTCCAGGCCACACTCCCTGGCCGAGAGGCTACCATCACCTCTGCCCTCCCTGGACCCCAACTGTGGTGTTGGGGCTCTTGACCTTTATTGTGAACCCCCATCCCCCCAGCATTACTTACATCCACAACCTCCTATTCATCACAAACACAATTTAGTAAGTGCTCAGTATATCCCCGGACAAGCCTGCCATGCCCCTGTGCGCTCGCCCCGACACTACAACCAAGAGCCCAAACACAACCGAGCAGTCACCTCTCCTGACCACCCGCACTCCAAGTCCAGAACCTCTAAGAAGAGCCACAACGAGCGACAGAGATCCAAGAAATCCAGCAGTAAAACCAGTCGATCCCAGTCTGAAAACAGCCTCCTGGGCCAGCGAGTGCTTCCTGAGCGCAGGTACAGCACCACCGAGAGGCACCAAGGCAGAGGGGATGTTGCTCAGAACCAAGGCCAAGTCGCTGGACAGCAGGTGGGCAACAACGGGAGCCGACGTTGGTGCTCCAACCTGGAGCTCAGCCAGGACGAAGGGGAGACCACAGCAGGGCAGTCACATAGACGCCCACCTCGAAAAGCTCGCCATGGTCATCCTTGTCTCCATTCCCAACACCAGAACTACCCCCACCAGCAGCAGCAGCAGCAGCAGCACACCCAGCGCTGGCACCCAGACTTCCAGGAGAGAGCACCTATCTGTCAGGGAGAGGAGGGCTACGCTGGCGCTGGCGCCGCCCCCGCAGAATCGGAGTCCAGCATGAGCGAGGTGTATTCCCCAGCCTCAAGCTCCCTCTCCAGTGACTCGGATGAGAGTGGGGGGCTGGTGTGGCCCCAGCAGCTGCCACCACGCCTTGCTTCTACCTCCTCCTCATCTTCACCTTCACCACAGGCCACTGCCAACGCCCCCTCTCAACCAAAAGCCTTTGTCAAAATAAAAGCCTCCCATGCTCTCAAAAAGAAGATCCTCAGATTCCGCTCGGGGTCCCTCAAAGTCATGACTACTGTATGAGGAAATGCTCAAACCTGTTTTAAACCCATACTGTGTTGTAAAGCCATTGTCAGAGCAGCACTGTGGCTGCTACTTTTGGTCACAGATCGTAACAAACCAACCCAGTCTTTGTACTCTACCTACCTCTAATTACAGTGTGCTCTTAGCGAGAGACATTTACATTAATGGGCATGATTAAAGATCTGCTGGAGATCATCTGGTTGCATTTATCTTGTAGCTGACAACCGTCAGACACCAGACTAATGGGCATTATCCTGCTCTAATTGATGATAATTGGTGTGATGCAAAGTTACACTGTGTTGACATGGACCACACTGTCGCTAAGTGACTGAATATGCTGCCAGTTTGTCTTGATGCCTGTTGGCCTTTTACTTAATTAATCATAGACTTGTGGTTAATTAATTCCTACAGTGTAGAGTTGGCCAAAGGCAAGTCTACGCAACTAATAGGTATATTGTCAAAAGCTTCAAGTCTTGCTAAACACCAAAGCTCTAGAAATGAGATAAGTGTTTTATGGCACTAGCTTTTCTAAGAAATATGGGTACATTTGTTCTATTTAATGGGTCCAACATATCCCACTAATTTGCTAGGAAGCTTCCTAAAGAACTGTGTAATTTGGTACTAATTAGAGAGATCAGCTCAATTTAAACCCAAGTAAATCATCTTTGAATATTCATGTATTATTGGAAACTTTATGCTCAAAATTTCACATTTTTGCATGATTAGCTGACCTGATCTGCACTGAATAAAAGCCTACCTGTTACCAGTTAATTGGAATTATACCATGGTCCGAGCAACAAATGTATATAGCCAAGAAGTGAAAGTCAATTCCATTGCAACACCAGCGTCCTGCTGCAAAGCTACGCTTCCGCCATTTTGGACTCAAAGCAAATACCGGATGCCAGTAAAAACGTCTGCCTAAAGAGTGCCGTACAAAAATAAAACTAAATTATTTCTATTCTATTGTTGTATTCTACTGAAATGGCCTGTATTGAACAATAAAATATTATAAATCAGCTATTCTCAACCACTGGGCCGGAGCCCACTGGTGGGCCGTGGAGGACCTGCCAAATGGTTAGATTAACCTCTTCAAAATCCGTTGGCCGCTATTCTGTCTTTCAGCGGTTGTAGCAGGCTACGTTTTAAAGCTACCGGTATCATAGGAAACTAAAAATACCTAAAGAATCCATCGGTCCCAACCATATCTTGCCATCTTGTCGGGAAGGAGGCTAAATAACGCTACAAACATACACTGAATTTTGGCGAAGAAAAACTGGCATGGCCATTTTCAGACAGGTCTCTTGACCCCTGACCTCGAGATACGTGAATGAAAATGGGTTCAATGGGTACCCACGAGTCTCCCCTTTACAGACATATATGTCTTGGATGCAGTGACACGAAGTTCAGTGGTTTTTGAAATGATAAAATGTTGTTGGAGCCCAGTGTGTAATTTATTTGGGAAGGAGGTCCTCCGACCGTGGCCAACACTGTTTTGCAAGACGGGCTTCACTAGATATAACTTTGCGGTTTTGGTGCTTCCGTGTAGTTTGTGTTGCAGTCTTGTCTGAACAGCGTAGGCACATGCGAGCGCACACATGGGACACCGACCCAGGTGATTTATACGTGTAAGAAGTTACAAACAGCCCCTTTAATGGGCAACGTGGAGGACTCTTAGTGTTCCTTTGAACACAGTCTCTATTTTCCCACAAATCAGTACCAAATTACATAGTTCCTTCCCAGAAACTTCTTGGAAATGATTTAGAAATGATTAGGATATTGCTCTGAAACTACAGACCAATAAAATACAGCACTACTTTAGTGTGTGGTAAGATTTCAAGCTTCAGAGCAAGATTTGTCCTGCAGTTAGCCAGCATCCTATATAGAAAAGAAGCATCTCTCATTTGTGCAGGAGTGAACAAACATGTAATAATAGTACAAATCTGTGTTTACATTTGGTTTTCCTACAGTCTCAAAATTCATGGGCTGATCGTGAATCTCTGAGCAGAGAATGTCCCTTTATCTTTATCGTTATACTCAGCTATGCCTCTTTGTAAACTGTGTGGAGACCAATGAGCATCAACAGGTCTGTGAGTCAGGAATGGGTTCATTCAAGGCCATAGTAAGGGACCAGTGTACATGCATGCATGCATGCACATACTGTATGTATAACACAGATTAATTGAAACATAGGGACACAGACTTGGACACTCTTGTAAATATGTATGCTTTTGTATATACCATCATGTGGCCTTGTTTGGAATGAATGTAGTTTGTAAATAAAGGCGTTTTTGCTCTTACTTTTGGTAGTTTAACACATTTTTATTGTTTTGTTTATTGTTAAATTGCCCTGGTACAACAAGATCCATCTAAAACATCATATTAACATAAATATACATTAAGCATAGTGGTAAAAAATGATTATGGATTTGCAATTCATAGACTTCTATAGACATGTTAAGTGGTTAACCTATAAACATCACTAAATTGTCTCTTTTGTCTTTAGGGTCTCAGCCCAGGAGCTACAGCATATGCACCAAAATGCACCTTAGCCATTGAGCTTCAGGGATGTAGAGTGTAGCTCCCTCTTGTGGTGAATGCATATAGTACTGTTACACAAGAGGAAGTGGCTGTCTTATACTGGCAAGTATTACAAGAACAATATATTAATAATTTATAGCATAAAATTATATTTCTGACAACAAACTTGAATTACAACATACAAAAAGTAATACAGGGATCAGACCATTTCTATATTCATAACAGAAATGCCTATATATACAGTCTGAGATCATCCTTGTGCAGGAGCAAAAAAACAGAAGTTTAAAGAATTCTTGTTGCATAACATGTGAATGCCACAGGAAACATTACAGTTTGACAGAAGGTTCCTGATTTTCAACCTTGAGGCATTTCTAACATTTTCTGCTTATATGTTGTTATTCAAATGCATCAGCAAAAAAGCATCTAAAAATAGCCTATAAAAACAGCAGAGTTGGTGTGTTTGCACATTCAAAGTGGGAAGTTTCTTTTTTCAGACTGAGTTTATTTGATCAGTGTGTGTCGAAAGGTTAATTCTTAAAACATCCTTTATGGTGAAACCCGATGGTTAGGATGCCCCAAATTCAGTGCAATGAGAGGAGCAGAGGTCACTCTTTTTAAACTATAGGCTACCATAGGTATGGAGAATGCAACACTTTTATAAGAATAGCAATACTGCACAGTATATCAAAGTCAATACGACATCAAATTTTAGTTGTCTCCTTCCCACTGCTCGAGCTCTTGGTGTCGTTATTAATAATGCTGACCCTGGTCGTCGGGTCCTCGCTGATGAAGTGGAGCACGTGTCGCAGGGAGCGGTTCATGCTGTCCTTGAAGCCCCGACCCAGACACACATAGAGCAGCGGGTTGAGGCAGCTGTTGAAATATGCCAGGCAAAGTGCTAAAACATGTGCCAGGTAAAGTCCTGGGCTGTTAGGGGAATTTCGAGGGGTCATCAATATGAGGAAGTCCAAAATGTGTAGTGGGAGCCAGCAGAGGAAGAAGCTCAGCACCACACCAATAATGACTTTAAGTGTGCGCTTGGAGCGGGTTCGACCTCGTGACAGTCCGCTCTCTGCTCTCCGGTACACCACCAAGTGACAGATGACAATCACCACGAAAGGCAAGAAGAATCCCATCAGGAAGCGGTTGGATGTGACGAGCCAGGCACTGAGTGAGGAGTACACTGTGATGCACTCTCGCTTGTCTTCACCTGCTTCGATCTCCTTGGTGTAGATAAACTGGGGGATGCTGCCTATCAGGGCCAGGCACCAGACAGCAACACACCCGCAGACAGCCTGCTTAGGTCGCCTGTTGTTCTGACACCAGACGGGTTTGCTGACCATCATCCAGCGATCCACGCTGATCAGAACCAGCTGCAGGACACTGCAGTGCATCACCAGGTAAAACAGGCCCTTGACCAACGTGCAGGCCACCGGGCCAAAGTGCCAGTGGTCATCGTGGGCTAGAGGGACCATGAGCAGAGGGAGGGAGAGGCAGCACAGAAGATCAGCCAGCGCGAGGTTGAGGAACCAGAGGGAGGTGACGGAGCGGGGCATGCAGAACCCCGTCACCCACACCACCAGAGCATTCCCGGGGACACCCAGCAGGAACACAAGGCTGTAGAAGACCAGAGCCACGATCTGGATCGGTTGAATCGCAGGGATGTAAGTGTCAGGAAACTCAGGCAGTGTGTAGTTTTCGTACGTTGAATTGGTTGAATTAAAGTTATAAAAATCATATTCATAGTCCCCCATGGCTGGTTAAAGCTGTAAATGGAAAAGTTATTGCATTATAACCTTTTTATCATGCTGAAATTACCATTATATTTAGATGGACAACATTATAGATTCATCTGGTGTGAGACAAATGTTTAATGTAAAACAAATGAACTTTCACAATTATTATGCTTGAAGCTATAGATAAGTCCATGAATTAGCCCAACACAGTCATAACAGATGATACAATTCAACCTGATTAAAGTTGAATTATTTTATAAATATGTAAAATTACAAAAAAAAAGAGAAAAACAGTAATATTTAAAACTTAAAATTTGATTTTGCTAATATTATTTCAACTCACGGTTTCAGTGGTCTGTTGCACAATGACTGCTCGGGGGAAGTTATGGAGCTGTTCTGCTTTTAAGTGTGTTTTATACCTTCCTGCTGACACACACACACACTAAAACACCCACACTTGCACAATATTCATAAAGACTTAAACTAAAAATACACACTTGTAGTCTTCCATAGAAAAAGTTCAGTTCAAACAAAAAAGGTAGTATGCAGTGCCTTTTATTTTTGTTAATTCACACTTCATTTATATGTATTTATATGTTACTTATATAAATAACTCTGTCATTAATACTGCATTTATACTGTATATACAGTATGTACTGTATATATACTGAAAATATACTTATTTCAAGAAATATTCCTATTTAATACTTATTTATATCATTCTGGCATTTATATTTAACACACTTAATAGATCCCACTTCTCAGCAAGTATTTTGTACTTCAAGTATTTTGTATTTACCTTTTTTGCACTGTGGGATTATGCTATATATTGCACATCTTAATGCTAATATATGTACATATTTCTTATATTCTCATTTATTATTTTTAATTTTATTACTTACTTATATTTCTATACATATATGTGTTATACACTATATTGTAGCATTATGTATATACTTAGTGTAGCATTATTTTCAATGTTGTAGCATTATGTACATAATTTACATGTTTAATTCTATTTTCTTACATTTCTTGTTTATTAGGGGTGTGACGATTCACTCAGCTCACTATACGATACACGATATTGGGTTCACGATCTCGATATGATATTATAACAATAATTTCAACACAACTTGAATGATGAAAATATATGACTGAAAAAGTATGGACGTTTTTATTGGACTTTATTAGTTGTAATCCACAGAAGACAATTCACAAATATGTACCATGATCTGCAAATATTTCACTACCCACAAACATATTTTTGTACTTGTGTTGTGTAAAGTTTGTCACATCCACAAAAATACAGGGCAATTTGCAAATAAACATAACATACTTTGTAAATAAGTATTTCATGGCCCATAAATGCACAGGAAGCGATCTGCAAATGCGAAATAGATGCACAAATGTGTAGATATCACTTTACATGTAAACCTTAAAATACATATTTACAGAGTAAGTTCTGCGTATTTCCTGTATTTTTGTGGATGTGACTTTACACAACACAAATCCAAAAATACATGTTTGTGGGGAGTGAAATATTTGCAGATCATGGTACACATTTGTGGGATGTCTTCTGTGGGTTACAACTAATAAAGTCCAATAAAAACTTCCATGAAAAAGTAGCCTTTTATTTAAAAGACACAAAATGCAAAACATCACACAACTTGCTATGCTAACCACACCAGCACTAGGGGTGTGAGGTGCACTAACCACACCAGCACTAGGGGTGTGCGGTGCACTAACCACACCAGCACTAGGGGTGTGCGGTGCACTAACCACACCAGCACTAGGGGTGTGATGATGCACTAACCACATCAGCACTAGGGGTGTGCGGTGCACTAACCACATCAGCACTAGGGGTGTGAGGTGCACTAACCACACCAGCACTAGGGGTGTGCGGTGCACTAACCACATCAGCACTAGGGGTGTGATGATGCACTAACCACATCAGCACTAGGGGTGTGATGATGCACATCCTTCGCCATCTCTCGGTCTGTCAATTCTCTCTTGTCATGTGTGAAATCTGACACCTGCCGCTCTGAGCTGACACATTAAGATGTGTTCACTATCAGATTGAAGCGTCCGCAATGCAAAATAAAGCACAAAACAGTGATATGCTGCGTTTCAAATTGCATACTTTTTCTTTTTCCTTCAGTACATACTGCAGCTGCCCTTATAAAGTAGGTACTGTTACATGCAGTATGCACACAATTCATCATAACATTGCACACACTTTGACCCTCTTGCTTATATATTCACTGCTCAGAGGAATGCAACCTGCTGTGCGCTCCAATACTCATACTACCATACTATTTAGTATGCCAGAAAAGATTTGGTATATCCCATAAAGTATGTCAAATGCAGTATTTTTTCCTGGCTATTCTGACCCACAATCCTCTGCACAGCAGATATACGAGCAAGAGGGTCAAAGTTCAAGGTGCAATGTTTTGACAAAGTAGTATGTACCAATTGTGTGCATACTGCATGCAACAGTAGTATGTACTTTGTAAGGGCAGCTGCAGTATGTACCAAAAGTAAAAAGAAAAAGTATGTGATTTGGAACGCAGCCCTAGTTTTGTATTTAGGAAACCACTATGGCATGTACTTGGCTTGATTACATTGTTTTCTATTGGAGGGTCCTAACTGGCCGCGAGCAACACGGTGCTGCACAGCGCGGCGTGACGTCTTATCTGAACTTCTATCGGATACACAGTTCCTATTCTTTCCTGCCACTCATATTGAGAGGAACGGCTGATTAGTTTAGATAAAATGAGCCGAGAAAACCGGGTCAGTTGTCCTGGATGTAAATGAAAATATTAACTTGATTACTGACACTTTTAGCACAGGCATTGACGCTCGCAGTTATATGTAATAAAGTTCACTAGTGAAACTTTATTACGAGCTACAAACCTGGTGCATTAAAACACAATTAGGACCAAGAGAGTAAAAAACACCCTGTGCTCCTCTCACATCTTACTTTTTCTACCTGTTTGGATTATTCTGTTCAGTATTGTGGAATAAAACAATGGACTAATGTTACACTACAGCAGGCTGAGCAGGGACAACAACTGGTGAGTGAAACAGTCTTTATTAATTTAAATTATAGTTATGAAGAAATCAGTCCGACTGTTAGATTAATGTGTTGTATAACTCCCTGTTTACTTTATCTCGGCATCTGTGTGTGTGCACATTTTGACACTGGCACAAGCAAGACGCAGAGCGTCCCTGAGGAGTTATCTGTAGCCTCCAGTACCTCCTCATTTCACTACAAATACCATAATAAGGCCTGAGGAGTTATAACTGTAGCCTGCAGTACCTCCTCATTTCACTACAGAAACCATAATAAGATGACAGCTGGCTGGAGAAGATCACTAGATAACAACCTACTTCCTCTTGGCTATATTGTATGTTATTTCCAGTAAATATCACAAATAAAACGTGTGTTTTCTGATAAAAAAAAAAGTACTAACGTTGGAAGATAACAAGTACTACTAACCCATCTTTTAAGTGGTTACGTCTCCAGCTCCAGTCTGATCTGGAGCTCAAAGCTGATATGTACATGGTTTGTTTACATGAAGTAACAGAAGTGCAGATATAAAGGGATTATTTGTAACTTTCAGAAATGCTTGTTAACAGCGACACCTGTGGCCGTTAAGTCAACGAAAGTCAGCGTCGCGCTCGCGCTTGTGCTCGCTTAGACATGAACGTGCATCGCTCAAAACAGTGAGGCGACACACGTCAGCTAAAACCACAATATCACTCTATATGTCACCTGCTTGGCAGTAATGTTAGCTGACCAGACGGAGGTCTCTCCATGAATCACTGCTGATCCTAGTGTTGGCTTTTTTTGGCGCAGGCTGAGGCAGCGGGGCTCCGCAGCGAGTAACGTTGTTCTCTCCGCCCGCAGCCGGAGAGAGCAGGGAGACACCGGCACCCGGTCGGTAACGAGACGATAACGTTACTCGCTGCGGAGCCCCGTCACTTCACAAGACACTGAAAACCTCTGTTGGTCTGGAGGAGCTGCAGCAGTTATTTCTGCACAAACGTCCACTGTACATTCACTAGATATTCTCAGAGCTAAACTAACTCTTCTGCAGTGTGGAGTGAGCGCGCGTTCACGTCTAGAGGTGGAGCGAGACAGCGAGAATGCGCATATACGAGCGCGCATGTGTCCCGACCCGGCACATTTATACGCTTATAAAGTTACAAACAGTCCCTTTAACGTATTCAGTGTGGACATAGCGCGTCCGATGCTACGCGATGCGATAGTTGGGTCTTAGTCGGTCGATAGTCGGTCAAGATGGGTCTTGGGTATGTTGCCCAGTTGGGTCCCACATAACACCCATTGTAATCCTACATGCAATCCATGTGGGCAATTGACATTGGGTCATTATAGAACCTGCGGACAATCCCATATAGGGCCCATTTTTCACACATTTTTCCACACAGGCCCCACATACAAATGTTGGCTGGGAACAAAGCACTGAAGAAGACGAAAGAATGCTGATGGGTGCTTGTATGACCTATAATGCCTTGATATCGCGATATAGCTTTTCGTCTCGACGATGCATAATGTCATGTTTTTATATCGCGATATTTCGTGGCACGATATTTCGTCACACCCCTATTGTTTATATATGAGCAACTGATCCAATTGATCAATAAAGTCTTCAATCTGTCAGTTTGTAGATGGTTTTGAAGATAATTTGCACATTTTACATATATAATTTTGTAGTCTAGATCCAAAAAAAAGTATTAGTGGATTTATTCTAAATGTTAAAAACGTGATAATAAACCCTCAGCACCCACAAATAATTTCATGAATTAGTGGGACAAAATACTTTATTGTCAAACTAATATTCATCATTTTACAGTAACACAACAACGTTTCCATATATACAAGTTATTCACAAATCAGCCTACACTCAAATGGAAGTATTATTACGCAACTACAGTTCTCAACTGCTATAATGAAAATCACCTAGAGCTGCCTGCCCTTTTTTGGCTCAACATGTCCAATCCTGTCTGGAGAAAAAAAACAGTTCTTTTTGTGACCCTGTGGAAGAAAATGCTGACTTAAATATCACAACATTAGTCAGTATTCGTCACTCGCATCACGCACGATGAGACATCAAATTTGAGATATAACCACTGGATGTGGTCAGTGATGTCATTAGAAAAGATCATCATAAAATGATTCACAGATTCAGGACAGAACAAAACAGCAAATGGATTCAGAGCCAACACATTTTACAGCACTTTAAAGGAACAGTGGGTAACAATTAGGGGGATCTATTGGCAGAAATGGAATATACTATTAATAAGTGTGTTTTCTTTTGTGTATAATCACCTAAAAATATGAATCGCTGTGTTTTCGTTACCTTAGAATGAGCCGTTTATATCTACATAGGGAGCGGGTCCTCTCCACGGAGTCCACCATCTTTTCCTGCTTGGGCCGAAGTTAATAACGTTACTCACTTTCATCGGCGCCGCTCTCTCTCTCTTGCTTCACCACTCACTTCTCACGTACACACACTTTAAGCACTCTGCTCTTACAACAACTGGCTCTAGAGAGGGCCATTAGCATTTTCGCGTTGGCCACTGTAGCTCTTTAACTTGCTTGGCACACCGGAGAAGTTGTAATCTGCAACCTCACCGCTAGATACCGCTAGATCCTACACACTGTTCCTTTAATAAATACTGCTCGTATTGAAGCTATAACCAGGTAAATGCCCTCAAAAACCACCTATGGGGTCAAAATGATGATCTATGAGAAAAAGATATTTAATAAGGTACAGGCTGTTATCTGTACTACCAGAGACAGAGATGAAGTATAGAAAAATACACAAAGCACAAACTAAAGAAAATTAGTTGCCATAGCAGGATGTTCTCTTTTAACTCAATGACATCAAGAGCCCTTAAAAATTAAGAAATAATTAGGGAAATGAAACACATAGTACAACGTCAGCAAAAGTTTCCCTAAATGTAAAAAAAAAAAAAAGACACCATGTTGCTCAACTCTCCGTCACAAACGTCAGCAAGTCTGAGTTTTGCATGTCTGAGAATATGTGTTTGTGTCTCTGTTCCCATGCCTGCAGGCATGTCTGTATATGGCTCTTCTTGTACGCATTCATAGAAACGTGAAAATAAATGTCACAGTAGCCGTTTATCAGTGTTTGATATCTAAAACAGATTTTGATACTTGTGTTTTCCTCTTCGTCAACATTGGCTGTCAGTTCACTCTTTGCATCACTGTGAAACTCCGGGTTGCTATGTTTTGTCATAGCTGTTGCTGTGGGTGTTTAATATCAGGATGTTTCCTCACTGGATCATCTGAGGTGATCTGAGTTCTTCGAGGTCAGAAGTCAGTTGAGGGCCGGAGCGCTGCTAGGTGGGAGGGTGGGGGTGTCATCTCTAAATGCATCTGACTGAAGGTCTGCAGGAAAGAAAAACAGTACACTGTCTTTATTCTGTGTTTTTCAAACAATTTACATCACACTTTTGGCATTTACACGTTGCATAATGGAACTTGCATTAACTGCCATACAGATCCACAGTCACTCCAATCAGAGTTTTTAGCTCTCAGCATTGAGGATTTGAGGGGGGGGGGGGGGGGGGGGGGGGGGGGGGGGGGG